>VZTT01030941.1:20561-31633 GCA_013400855.1 Buphagus erythrorhynchus | reverse complement strand
ACAAAGGCTTATGCCAACTGTACGGAGTCCAACAAGGGCAAGTGCTGTTCTGTACCTGGAACAGGGCAAGCCTGGCTTCATGCATAAACCGGGGAATGAGAAGCTGGAGAGCGGCTATGGAGAGGGTCCTGCGGGGTCCTGATTGATGGCAAGTTGAGAATCAGTCAAAAGTGCCCTGGCAGCCAGGAGGGTCAGCTGTGTCTTGGGGGACATCAGGCACAGCATGGCCAGCTGGGCAAGGGAGGGGATTGTCCTGCTCTGCTCTGCACTGGGGGGGCCTCACCTCAAGTGCTGGGGGCAGTTTTAGGCATCACAATATAAGAAAGACATTCAGCTATGAGAGAGTGTCTGGAGGAGGGCCATGAGGATGGTGAACGGTCTGGAAGGGAAGCTGTATGAAGAGCAGCTTGTTTTTTGTCAGCCTGGAGGAGACTGAAGGGAGACCTCATTGTGGTCTTCAACGTCTTCATGAGGGGAAGTGGAGGGGCAGGTACTGATCTCTTCCCTCTTGTGACCAGTGACAAGACCCAAGGGAGTGGCCTCAAGCTGTGTCAAGGAGAGATTAGGTCGGATATCAGGAAAAGGTTCTTCACCCAGAGGGTGGGTGGGCACTGGAACAGCTCCCCAGGACAGTGGTCACAGCACCAAGCCTGACAGAGTTGAAGAAACATTTGGACGACACTCTCAGGCACATGGTGTCATTTTTGGGGATGATCCTATGCACTGTCAGAAATCGGACTTGATGATCCTGATATGTCCCTTACAACTCAGCATATTTTATGATTCTATTATTACTTCCTTTTCTGAAAGCAAACAAACAGAAAAACCCCAAATAACAAAGAACGACCCAACAAAATGCCCCATTAATTTCTGCACAGTTGATGTTGTTGAATTCTAACTTACAAGTGAAACTTGAGTGAGATGTGAAATTGAATATATATGGTAATTAATTTTAATTTATTTTTAAAAGTTCAACATCCAAGTGATTTTTAAAATTAGTTTGTTAAAAACAGTTTGTCTGTTCTTTTTTTTTTAAATATACAACTTAGTGCACTATTAAATCTGTCTTGCGTGGACAGAAAGGCAAGGGCATGAACATTTATTATTGACAGGTGCTTTTCTGCACCTCATACCACCCACAACAAGTGATTTGCTAAAAATGTGAAGCCTTAGTTGCATGAGATGATATGGTGGAGTTCAGGATCCTGAAGAATTATTTTCCTTAAATTTAATTAAGAAAAAACAGAACCAACCATGGGACTGTTTGTTTTGGATGTTTTTTTCTTTTTGTAGAACTAAATCAGAGCAGAGCAGTGTATTTCTTTTTGTGAGAGGCTACCTAGAATAGAGGCTAGACAGTGCTAAAGGAATAAAATAGGTATTTATTAAAAAGGCCTTTAAAGGACACACCTTGGCCAATTCCAGAGCCCAGCCATGGCTACACCCAAGATGGACCACTGGTCACCAATTTTCACACTTTTTATAAGCTTTGTTCCATTTACATATTGGGGTTAATTGTCTAATTACAGCTTCAGGTTATGAAGTCCCATCCTCCCAGACTGCTCTCCTCAATTTGCTGTTGTTTATACTTTTAGGGCCTGAAGCTGCAATGGTGTCTTTGGTTATTGTGCTGGAAAAGGATTGTTTTGTCTAACTAAACTCTGAAGAGAACTTGGTAACAGTTTATATGAAGTTCAGAGTTATATACTAATACAGTACAGAATCTGGAAAATATGAAAGCTAAAACTTAAGGCATCTTTCCCCCATACATTACCAGTTGTACTTATATTGTTGTCTGCCTCTTATCCTACAAAAAACACTGATATAGGAGGCAAAAATGTGAGAGATCATACAATCATTAAGGTTGGAAAAGACCTCGAAGATCATCAAGTCCAGATACAAGTTAACTAAATGCAATTAAAAATATTTTTTCCTTTCTGGTATTTTTGCTGAAGATATCCAATTGTCAAAGCAAATTTCATTCCTCACACATAATGAGATAATTTAGCTGACTATGATTCACCCTCCAAGGAGGACCACTCTTTCCTCTCCTCTCTTCCATCTGCTTCTGCTGTACTGATGCACAGTGCATCTTTTCTAATCAGATTAATCTTTCAGATTCAATGAATCATAAGAAGATGCCTTTTGGAGAGAGCACGCTGCGAATGCTACAGGGAGCAGTGAAAATAATTTGTGAGGAGCACAAATGCTACCTATGCAAAGAGTTAGGACTCCCAAGCCTTCTGCTAATTTTGGTCTCATGAAGTGATGCTATTTAGTGCTGCTGACAATTCAGTCGAATAGGACAGCTCGATATTACAGGTTTCTACATAGAATTAATAAAAACCTGCTAAATTAAGATTTGAGACAGATGCCAGAGAGCTTCAATCTGAGAGATGCCTTCCACTGGCTCTACGGAAGTGGGATCTTCTGGGGGACTCTGCACCTGAGGGTGACACTGCCAGGCCTCTGTGGCGGATTCCAGATGTCGCCTTTTTAAGCTCATGTCTGAGACTGCGGATTGAGCTGTTCATGGCAGCCACACAAGCCTTCCAATCAAATCCACTTTCATTGAGATCAAAGGATGGAAAATTGTCTTGAAGGAAGTCTAAAAATAAACAAGTATGTAATTGTGAGTTATCAATTATTTATGCAAGCTATATACTTTTTCTAGATGTAATTAAGCTAAAACAAGTGCATGCTACCAAACCAGGACAGCTAGGCATATTACAAGCCTTGAAAAGCAAAGCAGGGCAGATACTGCTTTCCCTTTTTCTGTTATATTTGAAAATGAGTAAAAAAAGGTCTAAGCATAAAAACAAAATATGAATAGAAAACGTGACCATGTGTGTGGTTTCAGCTTCTAATGTGGTCAGCTAGCAAAGAGAAATCTTGGGCTCCATTTCAGAATGACCAGTATTAGACAGGACCAAGCTCTCCTTCAGAGGATCTCTGACAACTGTATTCACTACAATTAATCACAGCAATTCAGCATAACACAGATGTACAGGAACAACAGTGACAGAAAAATTGTGAGAGCTCATTCTTTACCATACTGCAAATAAGATCAGTAAACAAACACTTGAGTTTGGTAGCAATGACACAAAAAGCGGAGGACTATGGTACCTTTCTCCCCTTTCATGACTAAAATGAGTAGTTTAAAACCAAAATTAAAATTGGCTTTTAAAGTTATTGAGGAGTGACTGTCCTGCTGAGCTGAGCTGATTACGTTTTCTCTAAGCAACCCTGTAAAAGACTTAAATAAACACCAAAAAGGAATTCTCATCTGTAATTTCAAATCAAGACAATATTGCTTCTCCTTCTCTGATTAACATCTAGATTTACCTTCTTGTAGAAAGAAAGGTATAGCTAGAAGGTATTGTGTCAGCTTTGCTCTTCCACACACCAGCAAGTAAAAATCTAATATAGTATAATTGTTTACAGTTAATATTTTAACTTGTAGTTACAAACCTGGAAACCCATTTTGCCAGAAAAACTTTGGTCTGAAGGAAGAAAGTAACTGAGATAAGAACTTGTGCTCTTGCAGTTCACTCACCTCCAGGAGAGATAAAGGGAGAGTAAGTGTGCTTAGGATGCTCCTGTTATAAACTATGCTGACAAAGGATACACCAGCTGTTGGCTGAAGCAGCAGCCAGGCTCTCTTTACTTTCATCCCCAGCAGTAAAGTCAAGAATACTTGACCTCAGTGGAACAGCACAGAACTCGAATTCCTACAAAGTCTACAGAGCATTTGTACATGGTCCACAAAACAGCTTTTAAATTTATGTCTTTTCTTTCACCAAAATGGACTAATTTTGTGGATTATAGTCAGGCTGCACAGGGCCCCTTCCTGCTATGCAAGGTAACATTCAGGAAGCTGGTGCTGCCATCCAGTCAGGTTCTGTTAAAGGAAACAGGGGCAGGGATTGTCCTCTGGCTCCAGAGCCAAGTGACAAGGTCTGGCTGCAACCACAACACACAGGATTTGTCTCTCATCTGCTCTGTAGCCTACATGGTGTTCTTGCAGTCCTAAGACACAGTTACTAGATCTTTTGAAAGCTTCTTAAGCTCAAAACATCAAGAAACAAAATATGTCTACATGTCCATATATGTTTATATATATATATATAAAAGTGGAGATGTTTAAGTGTCAATATTTCCCAGCCTAGTGCTTGCCATACTGGAAATCGTTTCTGACATGCTCTGTCCCTCCCAGACATCACCCCAGAGGGTGTGAGTCACAGCTCCACTTTATTTAGCATGAATGCTGTTCTCTCAGAGGCAGTCCTTTTTCCCCACTTCTCTCCCCCATCCCAGTGGGTGGGGCAGAGGAGCAGGACAGGGAGGAAGAAGGCAAGCAAGCACCTGTGTGGTGTTTAGCTACCTCATGGGTTAAAACACAACAGCTGCTAAATTCCACTTCATAAGCTCTCCTTGTTTCCAATCTCTAAATATGGCTTTTTTGCTCCAAGGCTCAGTTACCAATTCTCTGCTTAGCCCAATCTGTTGCCCCATAACTCTCTCAGTTCTCCTAAGTGTCAAGATGGACTCTCGTGTGCTTGCAGAAGGCTGTTCAGACAGATCTGTCAACTTTCCTGAGCTTCTCTCCTATTCAGAGCTATCTCTCACAAGCTCCCATCTGTGACTTTCCCAAATATGTCAAAGTGTGCTCTCCCAAACTACAGAGCCTATACTCAAACTCTTCTAACTCTACTAAGGACCTTAGGGCCCATGATTTCATAATCTCTGCAGGCAATAGCACCACCAATTATCACACAACAACCCTTTTTGTGAAGGGAGCCATAACCTGCTGTAGATGACATCTCTGCTTTCTGCTTCATCTACGCAGCCCCTGTATCAAGAAATTATCTCTAATGTCCTCCAGAATCCTCAGGGACTGCTCCCATCTCCCACTGCATTGCCCTTTCAAGCTGATGTCAAGACAATTGAATTTTCCCATACAAACCAGGTTCATGATCTGGAGAATTTCTTGAGCTACTAAAATATAACTTTATCTACTTCCTCTCAATTTGTTCCACTGCTTGCAGAAATGCCTGTAAGAATAGTTTCACAGACTAATTTCTGAAGCTCAACGTTTTGTTCATAGGATGCAAAGTTAATACACTTATTAGTTTCTCCACATTATGATTTACCTGAGATTTCCTTACTTACCTCTGAGTGCATTGATTTTATTGGAATCCAGTGGGCTCATGCCACGATCAAGACTACCATACACGTTGCTTCTCACCAGTACATCTTCAGGGAACATGTGACGGATTAGGTAGCGAGCTGACAACTCCGGCCGCGTCTTCCCCTTAGCGACATAAATGACCGAGAAAGGCAACCGCACGTTGCGCGATGGGCACCCAAGAGGTTCTAGAGAAGATGCCAGGGAGGGAAGAGAGATATTTCACTCATCCAACACTGACCATGCTTCAAAGTGGCTGTATTAAATCCAAACTGACACAAAAAGTTCACCCAGAAACTACTCTACTTGCTTGGAAAGACCAGAGCAAAGCTGCAACACTACAGCTACTGCTAACATATTGCAGACACACGGCCAAGCAGCCAGAACACCCTGCTTGGTTTACAACCATGAACAGTACTTTCTGATATGTCTTCAGCAATGCAAGCTGCATTATTAATTATTGCTTTCTAACTTGTTTCATCTCATGTGAAAAGATGATGCTTTTCCAAGTAGATAGGTAAATAAAAGTTCTGCTATTTCAGTGGTGCTTAGATTCTGTAAGTGGAAACAGAAAAAGAGTGAGTATTTTTTTAACTACTTCTACCTGACTTCACTGCAAACATTAATAAGAAAAAATGCAAAATTTTTAGTATATAAAGAGGTCTGTGGGATCTGACTAAAAAATCTTGGGTGCAAGAACAGATCTGTTACAGCCTCAAAGGCATTCTAATTGAATAAATTACTTCCAAGGGCAACTAATCTCAGCTCATTTTCCTTGAGGGTCTCTAAGTATCACATACTGTACATGGATTTTTTTTTCCCAATGCATTTGCATACTGAACACTTCCATTAAAAAAAGTGAAAATATAAAGGCTGTTTTAAGATTTTTATTGTCCTAAAGAGTCAGTTTTGCAGAAAGATGTGCTTTTTCTTCTGAAATTGCAGTACCATTCAATAGATATTCTGAGCTAGCTTACTTTTTGAAGGCAGAGTATCTACCAAATAAAAGGCCAGGGCAACTGAACAGAGTAACTGAAGCTGAATTTCCCAGTGTCACAGCGGATATGCATTATGGGACGCTGGTCAATTCAAACATATATTCTGTTAGCCAGATACAATGCTCTTGTTCATTCCCAAAAAGACTTACTATGTATACACCAAGTGACTGCCTTAAGAGAAAAAGAAGACTCACATAGTTCAGAAAATCCCTTTACTATGCAATTATACCAACACTACCATCTTTTGCCTCTCATTGAGCATGTTAAAATGTAATAAGCAATTCCAGAAAATAAAAATTTCTTCATTTACCCATAGGTTCCAAAGAATGTTTGTTGAGTGAAGATACATGGAAAGCTTCTGGAAACTTATCCAATCCTGAATTCTGCAATGTGCCAGTTGTGGAGCTGGTCATTTTCTGAGAGTTTTGAGAATTGTCTCCATGATCTTCATTATAATTTAAATCTACACAATGAGATGTATCAGGAGCATCAGACACTTCTTCTTTCCCCTCAGTTGTCTCCTGAAACATTTAATGAAGTTAAACATGCACTGAGAGTAGCCTACCAGTTTTCTAATTAGTGTTCCAGTTTACTTCACATTTAGTATAAATTAGATCTTTGCAGTATAGTTACTCCTGAATTTCTATCATGAAAACCACAGGTAGAACATTTAATAATTATTCAAAGATGTGCACAGAACATTCTAGAAGTAAATGTAGTTGGAGGTGTTTTGGGAGCGATGTTTCAGTCAATATAAAACTGAAATGCATGGCTGAATATATCTAAAAAAAAGAAGCCTGCAAAAATAGGTGCTAAGAGCTACTTGTTTAAGCTCTCAATCAAATTTGACACTACGTCTGGGCAACATTTGCAGTGCTTTCCTTTTAGTATCCTATGTCTGAACACTTCTTAACTGAACTCTGGACACAGGAGCAGAAAGAGGCAGAGCAGAAAACAGGATATTCCAGTATTCCACACATAGAAGCAGTGCTGCAGTCAGCATACCTGTGCTGAGCAGCACAGAGACACAACCAAAGGAATTTCCAATACAGCACCTGTACCATGAGAAGGTCAAAAAATTAATCTGAGATAAAAGTGCAAACTTAATAAATCATCACCTTAAAACGTGCCGAGTTTGCTTCGGTTTCAGAGCGCAAACAGCGGATCATGGCATTGACATTTGTGATACAGGTTTTCCAGTCTTTTCCATGCTCGCTCAAATCATAGGTTGGAAAGTTAGTTGCAAGAAACTCTGCATACAAAATATAGAAAATGTTTGAAGTTTCATGAAAAATCCCAGTATTTAGAAGTATCCTGACTTAGAGAGAGAAAGCTAGCTAATGCTTCATGTTTATGGTTCTCCATTTACAAGCTTCAGATTTCCATCGATAAATAAAGATAGTAAACTTGTATTTTGAAAATAACCAGCACTATGAATTCAAAATGTTCTGTGATACTTTTTGAGATGTTGTGAATACTGTTTTTATTACATTAAACATTTCCTGGTAGAGTTAGGGAAAATGTGTGTTTATCATACTAACTTTTAATAAACCCCCAAAACCAACACCACCATCATCCCCCCTAAAAGGAGAGACAGGGTAATGCTGTTGCTGCAACTCTTTCACATGGCTTATATAATCTCACACTCAATTTTAACCCTTTAACACACATGTGCCATGGGATCTGTGTAAACGACTTGACATTTATTAAAAAAAGGTCCCTCCATCTTCACCACTTCTCACGCAAGAGAACTGAACACAAGAGTATATCAAAAACACCAATTAATGTTTGTCCCAAGTATACCATGGCTACAAACCAACCCAAATCAATCAAACAAAAAACCAGTGACAAAATCCATGGCACACACAAACACAAAATAAACTGCAATTAAAAATTTAGAGACAGCAAGCATGACTGATAAACACGATGTACATAAAACTAGAAGAAATCTGAATAGTTTTATACAAATTGAAGAGAAATAAACATTGAGAATTACAAAGTAGGATTTTCAAAACAAAAAGATACTGTAAAGTAGAGCACATCCACTATGGCACTTATCTGCTCACCAGTTGCCAGACAATGATTAGCCAGAAACACACAGAAAAGGACCCCTTTTAAGTTCAAAACTTCATTAAGTATGAAAGAAGTAAATCTGTGCATTTGGAAAGGTAACATACCTCTAATTGCAGCAATTTTGTTGGGATCCAAAGTCCTGCGCCCTCGTGCACTTGCTCCCATAACACTGCACAATAAAGTTTTCTTGGGGAACAAGACACGAACCAAGTGGCGTGCTGCATACTTGGGTTTAGTCTTTTGCCGAGCCTTCACCAAATGGTTTCCAAGAACTTTTACATTTCTTGCTGGGTCACCAACAAACTCTTTTGTAAAACAAAAATATTCAAAAGAAAAAAAAAATTAATCCCAAGCGAGTTGTTAAAACAGAACATTATTTCAATCTCTTTCTCTTGAGTCTCAGAGTATGTTCTCTACTACAGTTAATTCTACTATGTATTACTACTTACCTTTGCTCCCCCAAAAGTAGCTTTAAATTGGAATGGTAAAAGATATATCTTTTTTATTCACATTAACCACCAGCATAACTAACTGAAATCCAAGCCAAGAAAACACATTAGACACCTAATTGTCCACAATGTTCACAATGGCCTGTTTTACATGTGTGCAGGTATCAGGTATATTTTCAAAATGCTGACTCACGAAGAGTGGCATATCCATACACAGAACTGCTAAGTCATAAACTGTTTACAAATTTTTAGGTAGACATCTGAATATTTCACCTACTATTCATGCAGCTCTTCAGCTGTACAAATGTATTTTTTAGACCAAAAGCAAAGAAGTCATTGCTCAGCCTTAGACATAACTCAGGGCATTGACACTTTAGAAAGGCATTAGTTTTTAATACATAGTGCTATTTTATACGTGTATCTTTATTGTAATGCAATGATCTATAGAATTCTTGTTTTTCTTTGGAATGAAGTATTTTGAAAGAAACCAAACACTGGAGGATTTGAGTATAGAAAGGATGTTTCACGGATAAAATCCTCCACAAGAAGAAAATAGGTATTTCCTTCACACAGATCAGGTAAGCTGCTTTCTTAACACATAAATACAGGCATATGCCTCACTTGGCTTTAGTGGCAATCTCCTTTGCCTCCAACACATGGATAGCATGCACATATTACTTGTGAATTATACACACAATAAAAAAGGTTACATTAAGAGAAAAAAATAAAGCCTAGAGTTAAAAGAACCCAAAGCACCTACTGTAAATCAAAGACTTGTGGTAATATCAGCCATTTTTTTAGCCTTTGTTTCTGAGTATTTATCACAAAGGAACTCACCCAAGTTAGGATTGATTAAGACTGAAGAAGATGGTAGTTCTTCACCAATATTCACATCCTCAGATGCATTTCTGTAATTCAACTCCACAGCATTATTTTCCTGACTGGGGTCAGATGGTGTTGGTATTGACGGTGATGCCGCAGGTGAAGGTGCAACATTGACAGTACTTTCCACAATACTGGGAGCAAGATTTGATTGTGGTGAGAGGTCAGGCATCCCATTAGTTCCTGTGTATGATGAATGCAATGAATGTGTAGAAACTATAGTGGGGAGTGGTGGGCTCTGCCTTTCAACAGGCTGCTGAGATTCAAGCTGAAAACTATGTGGGGCATGTTGTACTTCAGAACTGACTGGAATGTGGCCATTTTGTAAAGCAGCCCTTACAACTGGGCTACGCCTTCCCTGGCCTGATGAAGAAAGGTGAAGACTTAAATCCCTTTCCATGTGTTTTTGTACTCTTATTTTTCCTGGAGACAAATGACTGGAACTTCTGTATGTAAATCCAACTGGTTTCTGCAAACAGGATTCAGAAAACAATTAAAAGGTTAAATTAGACATAGCTGATAATATTTTATTTATTTTTTTTAGCAAACCGGGAAAACTAGGTTTTAGTAATTATGCTATTGGCACCATACTCTTCCTTTAAGTAGTCTCTGTCATTAACTCAGAGCTACCTACCACATTTTAGCTTTCCCTCTACTATCTTCTATTCTCATTTGTATTTGCAACACTAAGAGTTTATCTGGTCAGTTTCAATGTTCCTCACATTTCTTCCACCCGGAGTGGTAACAAAATTACTTTCTAGACCTCTACAAAAAAGCAAATAGGCAAAATAAAATTTAAAATTTTTCAGTCACAGACCCAGTCATTGGCTGATCAATTTTCAAGGAATGTGTCTACTGCCATGCCAGCTCCTTTCAAACAAGAAAAAAAACAACACTTTCTCTTCTTTCTTTACTTGTTAGCTGAAAACATTAAAGATTCAGATCTCATCTACAATGAAGATTCCAAAGAGACTGAGGTGGACAAACTGAGAGATGGGCTATGTTTTCCATCACCTCAAGTACTTTTATTAAAAATCATACAGCATGCATTTTAGTTCAAAACACAAGTCACTGAGCAGGAGCCACCAAACGTAGATGACACATGTGGATTTGTTTCTCCTATTTTGTTAAATTTTGGTGGTTTTGTGTGTTTGTTTAGAGAAATCTCATAATATTTCACCCCTGTAACCCTAAAAAAATCTATGACCTTAAGGAAGTCTTATGTATCTCAAAGTCTGTCAGTTTCTCCAGCTTTTGGAGTTCACCTAATAAAAAAAGTACCTTTACCCCCAAACCATTCCATTAGCCCTTCAAAAATACTTCAGTGGTACAGCTATTAAAAAACCCAACAGCATTCCTGATGGTTTTAAATGGCAGAACCTAATAAAATAGCTGGCAGGTTGCATCTTACTCTTTATAGGGATAAAACCCTTCAGAACAAAACAACAACAACAACAACAAAAAAAGGGGGAAAAAAAAAAA
>VZTT01030938.1:0-30776 GCA_013400855.1 Buphagus erythrorhynchus | reverse complement strand
CATGTCCATGTCCATGTCCATGCCACACCAAGCTGAGCACCTGAAGTTGGCTGAGTTCTGCTCCTGGGAAAGGCTGCAAGGAGACAACTGCTCTTTTCATGAGGGATTTTTCTGTTAATTCAGGCACACCTCAAGTGCACAATCACTCATAGTTTAAACACATTTTAAAAGCCAAAATCTTGACATAGAGCCCCTTTTGGTGTCCCTTTGTGTCAGGGATCAATGACTCAGCTTTCAGACAAGGCTGTGACACTGGCAATCTGATGGTGGCCAGATTTTACAGATGCCTGGATGTGGGGATGCTTTGTCTGGGTATTCCAGCAGATCTGTAAGATGTCATGGACAGAGAAACATCTAGCACCTATGAGATAGCAATGGTAGTTTTTCTGTGGCTGACACAATATATAGTGAGAGATGATGTTTGCTCTGGGCATTCAGAAACAGGAAAAAACCCAAACCCTAAGTAATAAATAATAGAGGTGAAAGTTATACAACCTGTAAGGTTTTTTGTAAATTATGCTAAAAAATCTTTCATAGAATCTCAGAATAGTTGGGGTTGGAAGAGATCTTTAAGATCATCTTGTTCCAACCCCCTGCCATGACAGGGACACTTTTCCCTAGACCAGCTGGCCTTGATCACTTCCAGGGATGAGGCATCCATACCAATTCAAGGTTTTAGCTCAGAAGGTGCTTAGTTTATATAGTGGAATACAGATTAGGTGAAGGAAAAAAATCAAAATATATTTCTTTTGTTAACGCAGAATATTTTTCTTATTAATGCAGTTTTCTCATAAATTTAGTGTTTTGCAGGGTTGCAAAACAAATGCTGCCTCTTAACCTCTGCAATGCTCTGTGAGCTGGGAATTACCGTTTTTCATCAGTTTCATTGATTAATTCATTTGAAGAGTTTGGACTCATTTCAGATCAGATTTAAATTTAAGATTAGGCTCCAGTGATGCAAAATATACTTCTAGGTCTCAATGAGAGGTGGAATACAAATTCCTGAACCTGTTGACTCTAATTCCTCTGATGTTCAGCAGAATAAGGACTTCCTTGGGTATTGCTATTTGTGTCTGGCAGATACCATGAAGTTAAAATTCATGTATTTGACTGTAGTGAAGGGTGGGCATGTGATAGATTTCCATTGAGAATAAAACCTGGAGGTGGGTATTGATTTTCCTGGTGTTTTTCCTTAGCTTCTGAGGGTACACTGCTGACTGGGACATAATAGCTATATTGACTGAAAAGGGGATTTTTATTTTTTTTCTTTTCCTTGGGGAGCTGCTGAGTTCATGTCAGTTCAGAACAATATAGAAATTAAGGGACTTGCAATGATCCAACATGCAATCAAAAGGGTTTGAATTCCCCCCTGAAGGAAGTGTCTCGTGTCCTTGTCACTTTAGCTCTTAATCTTACCTTGGTTACCACATTCCTTTGTTTTATTATTTTGCAGTATATTTTTTCAAACTCTCTTGACCTTTACACAACCTGGGCAATTTAGTCTGCTATTTTTTTCCAGAGAGATATCACAAATACCCTCTTTCCCCTCTGGCTCTGAGAGCAGCTCAGTGGTTTCATGGGAGCTGTGGTGGTGAGAGCTCATTCTGGTGTTCTGGTTCTGCTGTGTTTTATTTGTGTGTGAGGAATACAAACAAGTATGGAAAAAACCCCTAATGAACGCAGAAGACAGATTGGTTTTGGTGCCAATAATCTCCTGCCCCCACCACAGGTCTGCCAGGGGCAAGCCTGCCAGTGGTGGGGATATATGGGGATGTCAGGGTTGCTTAAATCAGCTGTAGAAATGAAGGTGGAGGTTTGTCTTTTCAGTGGTGGTGACCAATTTCACAAGTGCTCTGGGTCTGGGAGAGTCCAGCTGAGCCTTGTTTCTGAAAATTTGGCATACAAACTTCCTTGTGCTTCTGAAATAGGTGTTTCTCCACTCAGCATGGCTGAGTGATTGTAGAAGACACAAAACATGACAGATTTGCAGCTACCTTACACAACAGTGAATTTTTTTGTGGGGATAAAACCCTGCCAGTTGGGTTGCTTTGATGCCAGAACCTCTGTTTTGGGGGTTTATCTTCCTTGCAGCTTCTACTTGACTCATGTTTGAGTCTATGCACAGAAAGCCCTTTGATATCACTTGCTCAGAGAAATCCTTTCCCAGCTGAGATGAGAAAGGATGCCATGCGATTTTATATGAAACTAGTCCTCCAATACTTTCCTGCAGTTCTCCAACATCACTGGGAAAGATGTACAAGATTTCTCTCAGTTCACAGCAAAATTATTCACAATTCAGTTTGTGAGAGTTCAAGCTACAGTGAAAGGTGACCTCAGGAGTCCTCTGAGCTGAGGTAACGTGAGAAGCACTAAAAGGACACAGATAATCAGTATTACCTTTGCAAAAAAACCCATATCTTAGGAAGGGAGATATAAGGCTTCCAAGGCAGCAAATTGAGCTTGCCTTAAAGATTTGTCATTAGACTATCCAGACTGCCTGGTTATGTAGGAATCTCAGTAAAGACTGTCCTCTTTCAAACTGGATCCTAAAGAATAATTTGCCAGGGAAACAGCTTTTGATGTTGCTGTATCATCCATCTGGGATGAGAGCAACACATTTCATGCAAATGAGCAAAACACAATTTTTTTCTAATAGCTTCTTATCTTTTTAATAGAAGGTGCAATGACACTGCAAAATTCAAGGGATAAAATTAATTTAGATTTCCAAGGTTTGGCACCACCATGGCCTGGCTGGTACCAAGCTCTCTGCCTTGCTTGGTGCTACTTGGGATCCATGGTGGTGTAAGATCAAAATCCAGCCTCTGACAATCCCAGAGCCACTGTTTTCTGAGCAGCTCCCATAAAAGCAGCCCAGGATCTCAGTGTGTGCTGTTGGCAGAGGCAGGCGTTGCACAGAGAGGTTTTTCTGCTCTCTTTTAGGAATAGGGACAGCTCCTTACAGAAGAGTGTGTGAGGGGGTCCTTGCACACATCCTCATGAAATGCTGATAACAGCATCAACAAAACAAGGTCTTTATCTGAGCAACCAACAAGGCAGGGGAGCCTGAAGAAAAGCCAGCAGAGATTAACAGCCAGGATTTCTGAAGGTTGCTTTATCAGCTTATGTAGCATTGAAACACTGAAACACAAACAGCTATGCTTACTTGCTTAGGTTAAGTGCAAGAGCTATTCCAAAGAATTGGAAGTTACTTCCCAAAGAGGGAGAACAGGCTGTCTTCCCTCTTTGTCTGGGATTCCTGCACTGGAGCTCTGCTGCTGCAAAAACAGGGCCATGTTTCACCCCTAGCTGAAAGTGAAAGGCTTATTGCTCCAACCAGGGAGTGATAAAATGAGTGGGATTTAATAAAAGCCACAGTAGCAATTATGCCTTCTGAAATGAACACTCACCTTACCCTTCATGTGCACAATTATTGCAGCTGGATGTCACACACTGACTCCACTACATGTGCACATTCCTTTTGTCTGGAAAAGCTGCTGAAAAAGGAATTATATTGGCTAATTTATTGTGTGAGTAATTGATTTGTTGGGTGTGATGAATTGCTTTCACTGCAGTAACACCAGGAACACACAACAAAACTGGGAAATTGCCTCAGTTTTTTTCCTGAATTTTGGTTTGTGATACCATCCTTATGGTGTGGTTATTGAACCTGATATCCAATAGATGTCTGTAAAAAAAAATAGCTGTTTTTTTTCATCATTAACAGAAGCAATGAGCAGGAGCAGCAAGGCATCCTGCAGAATGATTAGCAGCACACCATTCCTATCAAAGAGGGAATTTCCATATATATTGTTATATTTCCATATAACTATGGCAGTGTGCTTTTTACTTGTAGATCTTGCTCCCCCAGCAGCAATGAAGGGGAGATTATGCTGGAATGAAGTTTAAATGGAGAAAATGACCAAAGAACTGATCCTGCTAAGAGCTGAAACAGCTTTGGCACGTGTTTAATGTTGCTGAATTATTCATTAAGCTGGCGGGGCAAACTGACATTGCAAAAGGAAATAAATGGGGGTGCTGGAGGAAAAATGCTAAAGGATGTGTTAGCCAAATGTTCTGGTGTCACAGAGCCAAATGTCCTGGTGTCACAGAGCTCACAGGGAATGGGGGCAGGGATCCCACCCTGAAGAGCCAGGTAAAGCCTTGTGCAAAGGAGAGAGTGGAAGTTTTGGCTGTGCACACAGCAGTGACTTCAGTGGTGTTTGTGATTAGCTCAGTTTGGGACGTGAGACCTTCCCTTTGAGGGCATTGCAAAGAGCTGGCAGTGGCCAGCAGGCCACTGCTTAGGGTCAGAGGGGTTGATGGGGCAGCTCATGGAGCATGTAGAGCCATGCAGACTGAAAATTAATCTTTGTCAGACACACCTGTCTGGAGGACATGACATTTCTTATCCCTTTTAAAGCAGCCTTGCTTCCTTCTACTCCTGCAGCCCTTGTTAAGTTATATCAGTGCCTTCCCCCAGTGCTCCTTCTCCAGGTGAGGATTCCTTTCCCTGACCAATCTGGGCAGCTGCCTGCAGCTATTCCCCCTCTTCCCTGCACTTCAAATCCCACAGAAAGAGAGCAGCAATGGCTCATCAAACTGTTCTGCATTACATCTGAAGGAGGGGAGGGAACTGAAGCCTATTCCTTAGCATGGCTGGGATCTGGCACTTCTCAGGGACAGTCTGAGCAGGGGCATTGCCTTTCACTACAACCACAGCAGCAGCTAGGAGGAGTGTCTGGATGAGCAGTGGTCACTTAGCTCATGCTTGATGCTCCACGGAGAGGGGTTAAAAAGATCAATGTGATAACCATGGCCTCACAAGCCTGCCTGTGCTGTGGTTTGAATTCTGCCTGGAGAGCAGAATCATTTCCTGGCACCTCTGTGTCTGCTAAGAGTAGAAATGTTGCCTCAAACACCATGGAAATATCTCTGTTACATACAACTGTGCTCTCCTGGGTATTCTGCAAGGAAATGTTCAGAGCACTTGGCTTCAGCTCCTGTTGCTGTTGCACTGGTTTGGAGATGCTGGCAGATGAGGTTTTAAGGATTTATTCAGATGAGAACTTTGCTTTTGCCCTGTGGGTAAGGCTGGAGTTCAGAGCTGCAGATTCTATTTGTGAATTTGAGTCAGGCATAGACCCATATCATACCTGTATGTATAACCCTCTACCTGCAGTTTTTAAAAATCAGGGTTAACTGTAGGGGTTTGAATCTTTCCAGAAAGGTGAGATTGCAACACACTTTCAGCTGTCACCCCCACAGGATCTCACTTTTGCTGACCAAGGTGGAGAAACTGTAAAATGCTGAAGCATCCCTTATGCATCCTTTTAGCATATTTCGACCCAAAATAGGAAGAGAGAGGATGTAAATATTTACTGGAATTGTGTACCAAGAGAGCACTCAGGGATCTGCATTTGGATAATCTGCATTGAAAGGGAAGTCAAGGGAATAGCAGATGACTTTGAAAGGCTGCAGTGGTGGATGTGTTTCTTAACATGCACAAATTGCTCCCTGATTTCTCAGGAAAAAGAAAGCTCTGGACTGATTATTGTTTTTAGCTCTTATTTTAGATGTAGTGCCTGGAGACCCAGTCAAGATCAGGATCTTTTGTTAGCCAAGATATGAGCAAGCAGTAAGGTCCTCTCCTTGGAGAGCTTGCAGGATGAATTTCAGTGTGAGGAGGATCATTAAATGCAGGAATTGCCACTTTTTTGTGTTGTCTGAGGGTCAGCTCTGCTTTGCCTGGTGCCTGCTCCTTTTCTCAGTCCCCTCACAATGGTGTTACCCTTTGAGGGAGAAGGGAGAAAAACGAGGGCTCTGCTCTGCTTTCTTCTCAAATCTTTTCCCTACTTAGATGCATTTGAAAGGTGAGAATTGGCAAACTCGTGTTAGTGAGTCACTACGTGCCTGACAATGCCAGTCAGCTCCTGTACCCAAACAGCACCTGTCCCATCACAGAGAGGAAGGATGAGGAAACGTGCCTAACATCTGCTTTATAGCACAGCCACACAGAATTCTGCCCACTGATGTTGAATGAAGAAATGTCTCTCCTCCTTTTCAGGAGCTGTTTTGGCCCGTTGCCTGCAGGTAACATAAACACAGGACATTATTTCCAATCCCCACACCCCAGGTCTCTGATCAGTCTGATTCAGAGCTGCTCCCATCCCCATTTTATTTGAACTCAGCTTTAAATATAGCTCAGGGAGAAGGATGCAGTGGGTTTGGTAGGAGATGAGCAGAGCCAGTCCCTGTGATCACAGGATTACTCCTGCCATGTACTATAAATGATGCTTCTGCTGTGCATTAGAGGACCAAGTGCTCTGCTTTAATTATTCATCGTTAGCAATAGCTATTATTATTTAAGAGCCTGACATATTAACTGCTGGCCAGTTTCTTTCCTTGATTGCTACCATCCAGTGTCCTGCTCTTTTTGCTCTTGTGCAGAAGCAGAGCTCTTCTCCATCAAGCCAGCTCCAACCCTTTGCCACATCCCACCCATCCAGGCCTCCTGGACCTGCTCTCCAGGCTCTTGCTTGCAGTTATTCATACCAAGCCAGACAGTGCTTTGCTGCTGGTGTTAATCCCAAGTTTGTGCTGGGTTTCCATCAATATCCCCCTGAGTCTGACTCAGATGTTTTACACAATACATTCACAGGAGCAGTTCCCACTGGTGGTGCCAGCACGCCTCACTACCATCCCCATTTCTCCCTGAGAGGCACAGGCCTTGTTTACTCCTCTTTTAATAACACAGATGGTTTTAATAGTTCTCTGCATTCGCCCCCAGCTCTTTCTCCTTGTCTGTAGTCTTTTTAATGCTTCCTTCTAAGTGATGGCTTTGTCACTTAATCTCATTAAAACTTCTCTCCATCGAACTCCTTGAGCTGCTTATTGGACCGTAAGCCTAATCTCCCATTTGTAATTAATTTGTTCTGTGCCTCCTACAATTTGGCATCATTAGATAATGGCATCACCCCCAAGGTCACTGATACACAGAATGAGGTAAACACCCATGGCTCCAGCACAGGCTGCCCTGCTGGCCTCCTCGATCCTCCTCCTCCCTTTGACACACAGCTTGATTTTATTGACATGCTTCTCCCTTTCCCTCAGCCAGTTTCTGATGATGCTTCCTGTCCAGCCTGTGCTGCTGTGTGACTGCAGATCAATATCTCTGGCTGTCTAGAAGCAAATGCTTTTCTGATGTTTTCCTAGTGCAGGCTCATCTGCACCGGTTTTCTGCTCACCTTTCAGTTCCTTCCTACTTGGTCCAAGAATTTATTTGCAGTGTTCTTCCTTTCCTTACATGTTTTTAAAACTTGCAGAGCCTTTTTTTAGAATCCTAGAATCACAGAACAGTTAGGTTTGGAAGGGACCTTAAAGATCTCCCAGTTCCAACCCCCTGCCATGGCCAGGGACACCTTCCACTAGACCAGGTTGTTCAAAACCCCATTCAGCTTGGACTTGAACACTCCCAGGTGTGTCCTGGTGGGCTTGGAGTTGGGAATAGGATATATTTTTTCAGAATAGGATATATTCTTTCATCTTCAGGCTTTTGGGCCCAGTGGACACTCAGTGGCTCACTTATCAATAGCATAGGTAGAAACAACACACAAATCACTATTATAGTTCGATCAAATAATAATGCACAAACCATTATTATGATTTGACATCCATATTTTTGAAAAAAAGGAAAAATCCCAGATTATCACAGTTCATGGCAGCAGCCAGTACCAGCAGGCAATTTCCACTGGTGAGATGAAGAATATAAGCACTAGCCAGAGATGAAAACCAATCCAGTGCACCCTCCATTTAAGCCATGTGTTCACAGGCTTCTAAAGGAAGAAAGATTTCTTCTGTGGTACTCCCATCTGCTCACTGGGATTCGCAGGTATTGAGTTCTTGGGGACCTTTACAGTCTCTGGAAATAGGGTCAGTCCTGGCACAAGCTCAATCTCTTCATTTTCCC
Source organism: Buphagus erythrorhynchus (assembly GCA_013400855.1). Classification (NCBI taxonomy): domain Eukaryota; kingdom Metazoa; phylum Chordata; class Aves; order Passeriformes; family Sturnidae; genus Buphagus; species Buphagus erythrorhynchus. The sequence goes on along the minus strand of VZTT01030938.1, from coordinate 22,810 downwards.
CAGTAGATTTATTTTCATCTCTTATATTTCCCTGTTTGGATGTAGTTTCTAAGAAACTCAAATGGATTTCACCCATTCTTTCAATTTTTGCTGTTCTCTGCCTGAAAACAATGTACTAAACTTAAGTCCTAGATGCACACAGAGCTGTCATTAGCTCATAGGTATCGTTATTCAATACAGTATTGACCACAGTATTCAGAAATTCAGCATTCAGGCAGCTACAGAGAACAGCTCCAAATCCATTGCACACAGAGCTGTGGGGAGGAAGTCTCCCAAACACTAAAAAACTCAGGATTTTTAACTCACTGGAGTCTGCAACTCTGTTTTCTAATTGGCAGCTTTTTTAAGTGTGCCTAAATTTTCTTGCCTGATACTCAAGAAAGAAAAGAAACCCAAACCTACTGGTGAGAGATTCTGCAGCCTTTTGGGACAAGGCAGGCTGCTGTAAAAGAGATATATATATATATGTTTTTCTGAGGGGATTAAGTGCAGGAAGGACATTTAGAACATTTTGCATTTGATCCTGTAATGGCTGCACACAGATCAGCCCTGGTGCCTTGCTGGGAGCTGGCACGAAGCCACCAGGTAGATCCAGCTTAGTCACTCAAGAGCAGCTACAATCAAGTCACCCAGTGCCACATTTTGGCCAAGAAGCAGCTCCTACCTGAGAATAAATGGTAATTACTCCCAGTGAAATGTGCCTGGCTCAGCAGCAAGATGTATTTGCAACTGGCTTGTGAGCTGTTAGGAGCTGTGTGTTTTCTTTGGATGTGGTGATGCCTCAAGATGCTCGTTTAAGGCCAGGAAAACTTCCTGGTTATAGTCAGAAACAAGTTTATGCTCAAAGGACATGTTGATAAGTGACTGACTGACAGGTTGACTTCAGGAGACTCAATCCTGAGATCAGAATCAGGTTTGATCAACAGATAAACCTTTCATTTTCCTAAACAATCCATGTTTCCTAAACCATCCTTGGTTTGGTCTCTCTCACTCCTCCAAACCATGCTGAAAAAGTGTTTTTATTCCATTTATATAACTGCCTTTGTGTGCTGCACTGCCATTCTCTGTGCTCACACAATCACTACACCAGTGTGACCAACAAAAGAGCAAAAATCATTTTATTTGGCACATACTCTGTTTCCTCTGCAAATGAGCCCAAGTTTGGTTTCATTCAGCTGTGATGCACTTGAACCCCTGTCCCTGAAGAGAATGTTGCAGCACTAAATACCAGCTATCTACTATCGAAAGAGTTGTTTAAAATTTCAGGTGTTTTTTATTTTTAATGATCCATTTGTCTTTTCAGGCTCGTGAGCAGGCAGTGAGATTGCTGTGATTTGCAGCCACAGGCTGCCCATTTCCTCCTCTGCTTCCATGGAAACACATGTTGGATGAGGCAGAGCCAGGCACAGACTTAAAGTACATGATTTCCAAACTATTTGCTTTTTCTTGCAAGGAGTCCTTTACCTCCTGTTTTTACAAAACTCTGTGTGAGGAGGAAATCTCCCTAGGAAGAGGCAGCTTTTTGAGGTGTCTGATGAGTGTTGATGCACAGGTTTGAAAGTATAATCCCTGAGTATGTGAATGTGCTGCTCAGAAGTGAAATGCATGAGACAGAGCAGGGACAGTGTGTTTTGGAGCTGGTGTCACTCTGGCTGTGGCATTTGGGATCAGAAGAGTTCTGCTTTTATGTAAACTCTTTGCTTTACTTTCATCTCCTCCCTGGAGAGGTGAAGATTGTACCTTCTTCTGCACTTCAGGACCCCAAAAATACCAAATTTGCACATGTAATAGCTCCATGTATTCTCTGGGCAGCCCCTCTCCTCCTTAGTAAAAACCTCTCTCCCTCAGGGTAAAAAACAGATTTTTTGCAGTTTGATGGTAAAATGAGGGAGGGCTGGGAAAAGGGCAGCAGCTCACACAGAGCTGCTCAGTACAACTCTCTGGTGTGTTTTGTGTGGGGAATTGATTCAGAAAGAAATTGTAGGAGAAAATGGACCTAAAGTGACAGCCACCAGCTCTTCCTATACCTCCCATGCAGCAGTCTTTTATTAGAAGGGCTCACCCTGCAGGGACACCAGCTTGGTCTGCCACCCAGGGCCAACCTGGAATCCCACTGCCATGGGAGCCAGCTCCTGCTTTGGGGGCCAGATCCTGCTGTGGTGGCTGAGTTCACAGGCTCTGAGCTCATCCCTGGCAGATGCACACCTGGTATCTTCTAGTTGACTCCTGTTTGTCAGAGAGGGGGAAAAAACCCTTTTAGATGTGGTGGCTCTAATGAGGCACTGAGAGAAACAAGCTGCTGGGTGCTACATTTGCAGGATGTCTTTCCTGCATGGAAAAGAAATGTATTTTACCTTCCATCACTTGCAAAGCATTAATCTTTTGAAGGCTGCTTCTGTCTGTGGCAGCCTAAGCACAAAGCAGGGCAGAAACCTTTTTTCAGAACAAACCCCATGCCACACCCTTTCAGCTGCAGGGAAGGATGGAAGCCTCCTCACAAAGCCCTGTCTCAGGCATCAAGAAGTAAAATAAATGTCACTCCATGCTGTCTGACGATTCCACAAGATTCACACTAATCAGAGCCCTTCATTAATTATTCAGCTTCAGGGAAATGTGCCAAAGGGTTCTGACACTTCAGATGTACAAAGCAATTGCCACGTTTACTTCCCAGCTAATGGAGAGGCCAAAATAAATTGTACCTGGCTGAGAGGTTTTGTGTGGGTGTGGGCAGGGGCAGGACCTTCCTTCCCTTGCATGTGATTCCATCCATACCCCACAGAAGCCCACAGAACTTCCCAATGTCTCAAAGGGCTCAGGGTTGTCCCCCTTGTGTGTCAGTGTGGGCTGGACATGTCCCCACGCTCAGCCATGGCCATCTCCATCCTCCCCTCCATGCAGTCTGTCTCCCTGCATCGTCTCCATGTGCCTTCTGCCCACTCCAGGGATGCTCTGGCTCCTCCAGCCAACAAGGGGGCTGCTGGTGGGTTTGTTCTGAGTTGTCAGAGCAGGACTGGACCCTGTGCTGGGAGCAGTGCAGAGCCACATCCTGCACGGAGGGCTCTGTTCCCTCCTGGCTGCTGAACACGTGGTGACAAACCCAGCAGATCCCCCTGCTCCACAATAAGTAGGTCTCTACTGCAGGTTTGCAACCTGAGAGAAACAAACAAATGCAGAGCAGCGTGGCTATATTTATCTGAAATTTAGAAGCTGTGGTTCACAGGGAACTTTGATCACTTTAAATGTCAAGCAGTCTGGGAAAAGAATAAGGGGGGGGGGGAAAAAGTACAGTTAAAAAGAAAGTGTTTTGGAAAAGGTAAGAGCTGCTGCTGCTGCTGCTTCCAAAATGAAGTCCTTCTCTTCTGGCCCCCAGTATTAATCATCCTAAGATTGAGGGCTGGTGTCTCAGCTTCCAGCTGGGGGTACTCAGAGGCGGAGGTTTCCAAAGCCCAGCCCCACAGATGCTGAGGACCAGCTGGACTCAGAGTCCTGCCCAGAATCCAGCAAGAGCTGATCACATCTGCTGCACCTGTGAAAGAGGAGGTTCATCCAAAACAAAATATGACAATTGAGTTTGGGGTTTGGCTTTTTTTGGTTTGCAAACCAAAATAAGATGGTGGTTTTCTTGAATTTATAATTTGAAATTAATGTCATGCCATTATGGTTTATCTCTGATTCATCTGCAAGACATTAATTTTAAGTACCTGGCACTTGAAATTCAAGAACCTCACATGGGACACAAGGGATAATGTGCTTTGGATCCCTGGGTGGATTTATTAAGAATGAAGTAACTGATATAATACAATGAGGTATTTGGTGGTACCTGTCTCAGTCAGGGAGTTTCATCAAAGCCCCATGTACTCAAATGTTTGCAAGGAGGGAAACACTTAAGGAAAGCTGTTCTGAAATCCCAGCAGACCTTTTGTGAATCTTGCCCAGACCTATTTTACTGTTCTCTTTGGAAATTCCCCATTTCTGCAAAAGCCAAACCTGTTGCAGGGGAATTCACTATCCATGCAGAATATGTAATATTGCTTCCTTACACCTGACACTGCTCGTGTGCAGTGCTCTGGGATACAGCTATTTCTGGATCCCTGCAAATCTGCAGCTACCCTGAAATTCCTGATGCCTCTACCATATCCACGTGCTGTTATCACAGCAGAGTTGTTAAATGTGCTGCCAATAAGGAAAACACCTTCCTTTGTTTAGTTTTGTCCAGTGGACTTTCAAGCTACTTATTAATTGATAAATATGGGAAAATAATTCCATTTTTCATGTATATATTCAAATCCACCCTATACCTTCTATTTTGTTCACACTCATAACAGGATAGAGAGCTCTCAGTCCTTCTGGAGAAGCAATCAGGAAAATGTGGTTTGTGGTGTTTAACAATATTGTCAGGGAAATCTGAATTCCTCAGGCTTTTTCGTTTGGTTTTCTAAATGTGAAATAGTTTTGCTGATCTATCTTTAATCCTTTAGCCTTGAGAATGGGAAATTAAATTGTCTTTTCTCAGATACTTGATGTCAGCATCCAAATCAGGATTTTCTCATTGTGTGCAGAGAGGGAGCGAGGTTATATGATAGGCAAGTGCTCAGAGATAGGATCTGTTCTTCAGAGAGAAGCCCATTTCCACAAATTCAGTGGGTTCAACTGGGTTCTGCTTTTTTTTTTCCTTCTCTTTTTCCTCCTTTTGCATCTGTTTGCATATGATAACTGGTTTTTGGGATGACTGATCTTAAGTTCCTAATGAGCTGGCTCCAGGGTGTGGATTTTCATGGCATATTCTGCTGATTGGATGCTGGAAGCTTGCTTGACCTTGCTTATGATATCTTCCATAAGATATATACATATGATCTGTCCTCTTCCCTCTGCCCCATGTGAGGGGATGTGCTGGGGCAGGGCCAGCCCCTCACTACTCAAACCATTTCTGCTCTTCTGTGTTGCTTCACTTCCAACCAATGTCCTAAAATACCACACAAAACCATTTTCCCTGTTTGTTTCCCCAGCAAACACAACTCTGAGCACTTTTCAGCCAACACTGCTGGCACATCATTTCCTGATCTAATTCTTCTAATTGCCCCAGAGGCCCATAATAACATTTAAGACTCAGAGTGCTGCTTCGCTGTCCAAAGCATTTCTCCAGGCAGTGCCCACACAGACTCTCAACAGAACCTTGCCCTGTTTTCTCCTTGTTTTCCCCTTCTCACAGCCTTGCACTGGCACTTCTGCCTTACACATCAGTATTTTATGTCCTTCGTTGCTCCTTTTGGGTTCTTTTCCTCCCCTCCACACCACGCAGCACTGTTGGCATTGCTGCAATAAGCAGCCACGCTGCCTCTTCCATCACTTTTGCAAGCACTGTAGGCTGAGTTTGCTCAGGACAGGAGCAGCTGCTTCTTCACCTCCCCCTGTCCAACCTGTGTTCCATTTCTCTGTAACCTCAGCCAGGATTTTCCCATATTAACAGCCAGTTTCCCAGGCTGGGCATGACTGGAGCTGTCCCTTTGCAGAGAGCATCTTGGTACCCAGGTGTCTCTCATGCATGGAGCAGGCTGTTGAATCCAGCAGTGTTTCAGTGATTTGCTTCTGTTTTCCAGGGAAAGCTGGGGTTGCCATGACAATTGTGTGCTGGCCAAGCTGGTGCATGGCTGCAGTATCCACACAATTCCACCACTGATGTGTTTTATATTCCCTGCAGGACAGGTGGAGGATGTAAAGATGCCCGTGGTGAGATGCTTGAAGCAGCTCTCCAGCATGGTGAGAAGCTCAGCCCCTTCTGGGGAGCACCTTTCCCCAAAGAATATTATTTTTTGGGAGCATCTGAAGCTGGGGAAAGGGGTTTGATCTACATGAAATTATTCTGCACCTTCTCCCCTGGCCTGAATTGGGCTGGCAGCAGGAGTGCCAGGTATAGGATCAGTGGAGCCAGCAGAAATGCTGCAAGCCACAGCTCATTCTCAGGCACCCCTGGCTGCTTATGAGCACCCCAAACTCAATTAAGGGCTTGTGGCACTGCTGCAAATGTAGCTTCAGTCTCCTGAGATACTGCCTGCAGGCTGTTGGTTTAATTTGCTGTCACATTTGCAAAATTTGTAGTTGGATTTTGCACTTGGACAGAGCATCCCGACCTCTGAATCAGCACCTGGAGCTTCAAAATTTGGGTCTGATCCCAGCAGAGCAGGAGCAAAGGGCAGCCCTGCAAGCTGGAAGTAAAGCTTTGGCATTTTTGTGGGAACATCTTTCCTGGGAGTGCACCAGAGCTGCCTGAGCTCAGGACCTGGATGTGCAGAGGAGCAAAGGGCAGGACAGGACCTCTCTCTGGTGGCTTGTGGCACTGCCATGTGGCACAGCCTCATTTCCCCAGTTCAGGCACTCAACACCAAACCTTGCTTCAAGAATTTGCTAAAAATGCATCATCACCATCTCTTCAGGGCATGCTTGTCCAAAGAGGAGAGTCCCCTGTGCCCCTTACACACCACCAGGCAGGATTTCACCATTTCCAGGAGCAGTGCAATCCAAATTAATCTTTACAACCTTGCTTGATCTCCCCTGGTCCAAGAATGGCAGCCAGTAACACCAGCCTTGCAAGTCATATTGCAAAAATGAGCAAGGCTCCTTTTTTGGAGCCTCAGATGTTGTGCTGGGTGCTGCAGAAACAATGCCCCAAATTTAAATAGACTGAGCAGACCCAGAGACCTCAGAGATGATTCCCAAGGTCATGTAGGAAGCCTCTGGCAGACGTGGGCACTGAACAGAGATCTCCTGAGGCTCAGCCACGCTGTGGTCCCAGGACTGTCTCCCCTTTTGTCTTCCAGTACATTAAGAAGATCAGTTAATGAAATGGAATTAATAATGCCAGCTGCAGCACCAGCAATGCTGTAGGAGAGAAAAACTTCACAGCACAGGCTTAAAAACAGAAGGCTTGAAAATGGGAATAAGCTGCAAGCACTTCCCTTTGTAATGGGGGAGTGCAGGAGGTCAGAGAGAGTTTTAGGGTCTCTTCAGCTTTATTGATCAAATCTTAAAGGAGGAATGAAGATGTAGCAACTACCTCCCCCAGAGGAGAGAAACTCATGATTTTAAGGTTCCCAGCAACTGAAAAAAGTAGTCCCACTGGAAAGAATCAAAAGACTTTTCTAGGTCAATGGCAGGAATAGAGCCTTTATTTCTATGAACCTCGCAGTTCAAAAATAACATTAAAGAACCAAGAGAAATTACCCACCTCTGAAGAAGCAGGAGTAAATCAAAACTGATTGTTATGTGTTGGTTGTGCTGCTGCCTGCAGTAATCAGGGAGCTCAAATGGCACCACAGGAGTCCCAGCCATCTCTGGGATGGCTGCTGAAGAAGGTCTGTGCTGTGTTCACTGAGGTGCATCAGAGGCTCAAAACCCAAAATTGTTTCTTAATAACAACACTGAATCTAAGGAATTCCCCCCAAATGGCTCATTTACCAGGATTCAAGGAAAGGCACCTCATTCCCAGGGAGGGAAGCAAGCACACAGCTTGTCTCACCTGGATCTTTCACCAACTCATTTGGTTCATGTCACTAGCTTGCTGCTGAAAATCTGGTGATGATAAGGTTTTATTATACAGTTATATACAGTTATTATACAGTTACATGTGGTTATTTCACAGTTATATGTAATTATTACATAGTCCTCTTATACAGTCAGGACTCTTGAACTTGGAGAGGGGAGATGAGTACCTTCCAGTGCCTAAAGGAGGCTGACAAGAGAGCTGGAGACGAATTTTGGACAAGGGCATGGAGTGATAGAAGAAAGGGGAGTGGCTTCATCTGACAGAAGGCAGGTTTAGATCAGAAGAAATTAAGAAGAAATTCTTCCTGTGAGGGTGGGGAGGCCCTGGCACAGGCTGCCCAGAGAAGCTGTGGCTGCCCCATCCCTGGAAGTGTTCCAGGCCAGGTTGGAGAAGGCTTGGAGCACCCAGGGTTAGTGGAAGGTATCCCTGCCCGTGGCAGGGGTTGGAGCTGGATGATCTTGAAAGTCCCTTCCAATTTACACTTCTGTGATTAGATATATCCATATATATATATAGATAGGTATATAGATATATACATCTATAATCTCAGCCTTTGAGCAAAGATAGCTATGAAGTTTTACTGGGCAGAAAGTGAAACAGAGGTAGCAGAGCAGAAGCTTAGCTTCTGCTAAGCTTAGTCTCAAATTCACACTTCTTGTCCTTGTGAACAATCCAAGTATTTTGACTGATGATTAAAAGAAACAAAACCTATAAATCCAGGCATTTCAAGACTTAAAAAGAAATTTCAGGGAAGCTGGAACATCACGTGACATGCCAGGACACAGGGCTTCTTTTGTTGTGGTTGTTCAGCTTCAGACTTTAATTCTTCCAGTTTAAGACCATATTGTCTTTTTTTACCAGCTTATTGATTCCTTTTGTGGTCTGAAGACCTGAGAAAAAAGGTAATTTATCACTGCATTGTGTCTCCTAAGAGAAAGTAGCAAAGACCTGGGGCAAAAGACAGCAAGGACAGAGCTGTCTATGGACTTCGTGTACTGTGAGAAGTGATGGACCTGAAACAGCCATCAGCATCTCCCAGCTCATGGCCTTGCCATTTGAGCTGCCTCTGAGCAGCTCTGCAGACCAGAAAATGTGCAAGAATGAGATCAAGACAGTGAGAAGGATGAGAGCAGAGCCAGTATTTGGCCCATCCTTCTACTATTGACAGCCTCCTCACGAAAATGTTATTGCTGGCTGCCCTTGCTTGGAGTGCTCAGGCAAAAATTCCTCGTTGCTCTTTAGAGCTTCGAGACATATTAATGCAACTTTTAAAATAGCATCCTCCCTATTTTTGTTGCTAATGTTAAGAACAAATTAGCTTAGAAAAATAACCCAAATGATCTCCCTTAATGCTATTGTTCTCCTAAAGTGCTAAGTGTCAGGATCTTTCAGCACCACGTTGCCCATCTGGTGCTGCCCTCAGTGTGTCCCACTGAGCCTTGAGTGGAGTGATGCAGGAAAACACAATCAGTCCAAAGTGCCCTCAAAGTCACTGCACTCCAAACAGTGGTTTCAGCTCTGTCTTTGAATTTTTAAACATTAAGTCATCTTTTAAACCAACTGAAACCAGCTGACTTCCACTCCTGCCCTCCAGCAGGGGTTGTTGAGGGACATCCCTGAAGTTTAGTTCCTGTGCTAGAACAGTGGGTGCTTCTGAGCTCTTGTGGACTGTTATGGTCCACTCAAGTCTATTTACCTAAAAAGCCTTCAGTGTTGCTAACTCTGACCTCATCAGAGCTCCTCGGTGGTGCTCAGGTGGGTTGTGTCACCGTGGAAGGACCTTTGGAGGGACACAAGGTAGGGCTGGAGCACCAGTCCTGCTGCAGGATTTCCTGTGCCCCTGCAAGGAGCACAACCCTGGTGGCCACACACCATCCAGAGTGTCCCTGTCCTCTGCAGAGCTGCAGGCTCATTTGGCCATCCAGAGGTGGGTGCCCCATGCCTGGAATTGTTCAAGGCTGGATTGGACAGGGCTCTAAGAACCTTTGTCTAGTGGATGGCATCCCTGCCCACGGGCAAAGGGTTTGGAACTAGATGAGCTTTAAGGCATTTTAAGGTATGATTCTGTGATTCTGTGATGTCTGTTGGAGTTGGAGGGATGGAAGTAAATGAGGCAGACAGCAATACCCTACTCATGTGTTCACTTGGTGAGTGGTTTCCTGCAGTGATCCCATGGGTAACTTTATTTTACTGAGTGCTTACTGCAGGCACCCTGCACACACAGGTCATTATCTGCAGCAGAGCTATGTAACAAGAGAGTGTTGATGAGCCCTCTTGGCTTGTGGATGTGCCATCAACACTGAGCTTCATGTGACCTCACTAACACATCTTAAGATGTGTAAAAATTTCAGTAACACCTATAGCAGAAGGAGGCTTCCAATGGACAGTGCTCTGAAGGGAAGCAAATTCCACTTACTACTTTTCATCCTGCTCATATTCATGATCAGGAAAATCATGATCAGGATCCTGTTCATATTCATGAACAGGAAAGCTCTCCTCCAACACTGCACTTTCCTGCAGCTGATGCCAAGATCTCTGCATGTCTCACCCTTTTAACATCCAGGCAGTGCAATGTTTATTTGTGTCTTCCAGCCTGCTCCTGGTTTAGTTCTGTGGCAAAGAAGCAGTTCTTAACCCCAGGATTGATGGCCAAGTGCTTAGCCCTAATTCTGTCTCACTACTTACAGAATGCATAATTTAAGATCTCCTTGCAGAAATGCATTTTTTATCAATGGGCATTTCAGTCCTGGATCCACCCAGTGCTGATTGAGATTTTGTGCAATTTCTGGAGTCACACATAGAGTTGCTTCTGTCCCCTACCTGCCTCAGGTCCTGGGACAAGTGAGTGCACACTGGAAGCTCTTCTTAGCCCATCTGCATTTTTTAAGTGTCTTCATCTCACTGTTCTGGTTCAGTTCTGTTTCTGACACAAATGCAGTGTTCCTGTTACTGCTGGTAAAGCGATGGGTTCTGTGGATTAAAATAGTTCTGGAAGTAGTGTGGGAGAGTCCAATCACATGGGCCAGCTCTGAAGAGACATTTTTCCAAAGGGGAGTAAGAATTTAAACAGGAAGCCTGATAGTGTGGTTCATTTCAGTAGCCTGGAAGAGGGAATGGAGACATCAAGAGTGTGGCAAGAAAAACTTCTACAAACAACGAAGGCAAGGAATAATCAATAGTGGGATGTTAAACGTACATTGACCACTCTTCTGTCCAAAGAGAATTTGTCCTTCATACTTGACTGAGAAATTTGGGTTACAGTGAGGCCAAACAGAGATCTTTTGCCTTCTCTCTGCTCTGTTGCTGGTGGTACACACCCAGTAGCCATGAATTTGACCTGTATTTGGGATGTCTATGGCTATTCCAGGGACAAGGATGTACAAGTTTTATGTGAATTATGTCTCTGTTTTATACACACTTCTATAAATACTTCATATTATGACTTGGTGCTGGGAACCCCATTGCAGAGCTGCAAGGAGTTTACAGGGCAAAATGTATCAATAGGGATATTTTCTGTTCTTGCAAAGGGTTTAAACCAATCAGCCCATACTTAAAGATTGTCCCTTACCAACCTCTTTCTTCCTTTTATTTTTAACAAAGCCAGGAGGAACACAAAATTCAGATTTTTAACATTACAGATGGTTTAATCTTACTATATACAATGACAGCTGAAGCCAGTTCTGCCCCAATTAATTAAGGATTTCCCTGTTAGGGGAATGAAGATGCTGGGTTCAAGCCTAAGCAAGTGTTTTTGGGGATCTTGAGGATGGTTTATAAAAATGGACAATAGCTGTTGGTCTCTGTAATCCCAGCAGAGTTTCCTAGGTAAAGAGTAAGGTAATATTATGATGAATCTCCTTAAATTTTGGCTTTCTTCTATGAGTTACCTGAGGGAAGGATAAGTGAAGTACTACTGCCAGTTGAAGGAGATACCTGTTAACTCAGGTATCAAAGACCTTTTATTTTTGGAGCCAAAAGAGCAGAGGGGTTCAAACTCTATTCCCCATGCTGATGAGTATGTGACCCACCATGTCTGTGCTGGTGTCTGTTTAAAAAAGCAAAATCCAGTAAAACCCAGCTAAAGTGAAATTATTTAATGAACTGTCATGATCTAAAGGTTTAAATCAAGCCTCAGAGCTGAGAGGTCTTGCCCAAAATGACTGGACACAGTCTGATAGCACAGTCACTCTTCAGTGAAATGGAGTGGCTTTTTGGGGAGTTTCTTAATATTACTAGGCACCCCAAAACCTGAAAATGCCAACAGATTGAGTGGCAAAGGATTTTCTTTCCCAGTGTTTGCCAAGTATGACCATTGCATGATTATGATGTCTCTGCAAGGCTATTCATAATAGTTTATTGGTGGGGAAACTGAGGCAGAGGCTGTGTCCTGCCAGGGAAGGAGTGGTGGGGTCCATGTTAGAATTCAGCTATTAGTGGGCACAAATTGTCCTGTATTCCTGCACTCTTACACCTCAAATCCTGATTTATGCAGCGTTTTGGGCAATGAGGGGAGGTAGCACTCGTTCCCTGTACACCCAAACCTGGTGTAACTGGGAGTCCTCAGCATCCTGGTGTGGCAGGACTTGGCATGGGGGGGCACACGGTTCACCCTGTGCCGGTAGGGTTTTAAAAAAAAAAAAATTAAAAAATAGCAAAATAGGGGCTGCTCTGCAGGGCTTGGATCCTGACCTTGTTTGTTTTCCTGCCTGCTCCCCGACCCCACCCAGCTGGGCAGAGGAGAGGGAGGCATGAAAACCTGGAGGGGATCATGTGAAATTTGGCTTTCATTAAAAAAAAAAAAAAATTAAAAAAGAAAAAAAAAAGAAAATAAAAAGGAATTAAAAAAAGAAGAAAACACCAGATTCCATCACTGTCAAGAAATTTCTGGAACACGAACAGTCACAACCGTGCTGACACAGAGGAAACACTGCTCACCCCCCCCCCAACCCCCCCCCACCCCCCCTACACGCCCGCCCCCAGAGTGGTCTACCNGATGCCCGCCTGCTAACGCAGCGCCTCCGACCTCACGGACCGCCAGCGCATCCCTCCGCTCCCCGAGATGCAAGCCAGTGCCGACTCCACCAAGATGGACTGTCTTTGGAGCAACTGGAAATGTCAGGGTATTATGTCTGTTCTGGTGTTGCATGCTAGGACTGCATGGCAGAGGAGGCAAAGGCAGGATCCATCCATTTTTGCATTGTTCACCTGTGGGCCTTTGCATGCTGTTTCCTCTCCGTCCCCGCCAAGCTTTTCTTTGGGGGTAATTTAAGGGAGAAAGATTAAAAGCCGCTATTTCTGTTGTCGGAATGCCTTTCTCCCATCTCCAGGTGTCTCACCCTGAAAGCATCCAGGATACAGGTCCTCCCTTCCCACCTCTCAGCTCATTCCCAAAGCATCCGCCCTTGCCCTTAGCGGCGTCATTCCTCATCCTCGCCTCTCTCCGTCGGGATGTCGCTGGCATGATTTCCCACCTTTCGGGCTTTAGGGAAGCCGGGTGCCAGTGCCCTTGTGCCTGCCGGGGGTCGGAGGTGCTGGCTTTGGGCTCCTGGCTGCCTCCTGCCCAGGGACACACCCAGAGCCGGGCTCAGCCTTGTGTCACACAAAGAAAACGCAGCTTCGGCAAGGAGGGCGGCACAGCCGCGGCACCGCGGGATGGCCCCCCGCTTCCCACTTTGCTCTAGGATTGTTTTGTTGTTTTTTTTAAAAAACAACGCATTAATCCTTTCATTACGCTCCCGTGCACTCGTTCCGGGGGTAAAATATTGCGGTGATGTTGTGTCGCTGCCCGCGTAGGCGAAGGGAACAATGGCATCTCCGTTTTGGGCTGATTTTCAGCGTATTTGGAGCTGAGGGTCGGTGTCGGCTCTGGGTGGGGCTGGCCACCTTCCCGGATGCCTTGGACAGCTTTTCAGCCATTTTTAGTCGGCTTCACACTTCCCAGCCGGCATCCAGCCTTTGTTTTGATAAAAGACAGTCTGTGTGACGCTGCTCGGTGGGCAGATTAGAGGGAGAAAAGCTAGCGGCTGATCCTGCCGGGCTGGCTGCTTCGGGCAGGCTTTGTTTGGATGTATTTTTGTAATTTTGAGGTGCACGTTTACGCTGTACAGTCAGTTCATGGTGCTGATGCTCACAGCAGGGTCCCTGGGACAGCGATTACTCCGTAGCATCATCTCGTTAAAGGGTCCGGGATGCTCGCAGACAGTTTCACCAACGCAGCTCGATGCAACAGAAGCTGGAAAAACCTTCCTAAAGTGTTTTTTTGTGGAGGGGTGGGGATGGAGAGACCTTCCAGACGCTTGTCTCTAGGGATCTTGATATTTTTGCAATCAATTCAGCATCTAATTGTATGTAGGAACTGAGGGTTTTCTAAGGAAGATGAGTAGCTGGAAAGTCAACAGATGCACCTGTTAAATGCCAGGCTCCAGCAGCTCCAGCTTCCCACACCGAAATGAAGGGCAAGGGTTTTCCATGTGTTTGTGGGATTCGTGAAGCTTATACAAGAGTCACAACCAAACTTCAGGGTCTTTTCATCTGAGCTTTGCAGATGAACTTCCTCCTAGGGTGGGGTTTGGGTTTTTCTTCAAAATTGCCCAGTATTTTGCTGATTCTTATAAAAACATTGACTTGCTGAGTCAGATTGCTGAACCACCTGTTTTTAAAACCAAACTGAGTATTTTCCTTCTCATCAGAAAAAAAAAATCATAAATGAAAAAAGGGGAATAATGAAGGGCATGCTGCTATTGTTTAAATTAATAATTAATAATAATAGTGGGGTTTGTCTCCTTCAGTGCTTTCCTTTTTGAAAGTGGGGTAGATTTGATGAAAATTGAAAGATACAATATGTCCCATGCTGATTTGAAAAAAAATCCTGGGTCTGAAAAAATCAACGCAGTTAAAATAAATCACTTGCCTCACTTCCACAGCATTTGCATATTTTTTCTTTTCCTTGGGTGATGCTTTATGATTCCAAAATGATCCTGCACAAAACATGAAATAGCCATAGAATATTATTTCTGTCATCAAAATTCTTTGATCAGTCCCTGATAAAATAGAGGAAATTTAAAATTCAGGAGAATGAAGACTAAAGACGATTCATTGATTCCTTTAATATCTATTATTCATGTTGTCTCTGTCTCAACCTGGAATATCAGTTTTGTGCAAATCTGGAGATGCATAATTTTGCCAGCTTGATTGTCAATGGGATTATGGTTCCTCCCTGAAAAGTCTGGAATGTGTCTGTGAGTGTAACAGATGCAGAGAGAAACCTCAGTAAATACAGAGCATATTTTTATGGAAATTATGGAGATTCAACAATGAGGTTAACAAAAGTTCTGATTACTCAACAACCAAGCCTGCAACTAGCTGTATCATTGAATTGATCCTATAGTGCTTATAATTGGTGTAAAATTGGGTGGGGATTGTGAGAAGCAGCAAAGACTCTTGGTGAAGCTTTGACTTTACCCCACTCAGTCGAGGTACTGTTATTTCCCTTGCAGTGAATCAACAGCTGCTGCTGCACACATTTAGAAATATTGGGTTTTACCTGCCCATCCTGCAGGTACAGCAGGATTAGAGCAAAGATAGGTCATGATCCAGCCCTTGGGTGAGCAGGACAGTAATTCAGCCCTGCTGGGTGTCTGGTTAATTCAAAACATTAACAAGGGTGGCTTGGGGGAATCGCAGCCACTTCCACACCCAAGTCATCTCTGCACTGGAAGGTGATGCATTTGAAGCAGGCTGGGATGGAGCCATGCATAATGCATGAGTGTGAGGAGAAATGTCCCTGCTGGGCGTGCTGGTGGCTGTGGGCCTTGGAGGAGCAGCCTACAGCCTGTGCCAGCCGTGTGTGTGACACAGGAGTGTGACACAGGAGTGTGACACACTGTGCAGCTTCCCACCGGGAGATGCTGGGCGAGGGCAGCCTCTGGCTGCAGGGAAGGAGCAGGACCCCTGCCTTCCCCAGGGACTGAGCTCAGCCCAGCAGACACAGCCTCACACCCTGCTAGAGAGCTGCTCTGGATTAGGAAGGACATAAAACCTTGGAATATCCTGAGTTGGGAGGGACTCACAAGGTTTGTCAAAGTCCAGTTTCTGGACAGGACACCCCAACAATCCCACCCTGTGCCTGAGAGCCTTATCCAAACACTCCTTGAGCTCTGTCAGGCTTGGTGCTGTGACCACTGCCCTGGGGAGCCTGTTCAGTGCCCAAACATCCTCTGTATGAAGAACCTTTCCTGATATCCAACCTAAACCTCCCCTGACACAGCTCCAGCCTTTCCCTCAGGTTCTGTCACTGGGCACCAGAGAAGAGATCAGGACATCAGAGCCCAAGTTTGCACCCCAGCTTGGAGGAGTTGTTTGGTGTCACTGGTCCTCATGAATATTCCCTTTTTTGTTCTTCCTTCTACATGCCAGCTTTTGGCTGGTCATAAGTGTCAGGCTTGCTCCTGCAGCTTCAACCTTCTGCAAGACTTATTTAAAAAGCAAAATGAAAAGATCCAGAGGCACAGGCCTGTGAAGTGTTGATAGAAATGATCCTAAATATTACCCACATTATAATTATAACTTAATGTGGAGAAGGACTGCAGACTTCATCAAATCCATCTAGTTGACATAAGTGTGCTGGGACTGCAGTTATTGATTATAATTTTCTTGGCAGCTGTTTTCAGAGAGCCTTCCTTCCTTGACTGATGTATCCATTGGTTTCCAAGGGTTGATGGGAAGCTGCAGCAACTGTTCATGGTGATGCTTCTCACTTTAAGACTGATAAAGAATTTCGATGGCAATAATACAGTTGCACACTGTTAATCTGTAATCGTATTGACAGTTGTGAAGTCTGCTTTTATAATGAGAATAAAACTTCAGCCAGATGGTACTTTCAGTGCTTTATGGAAAATATTGTGGGCTGATCTCTAAGCTGGGATCCCCTTGATAAAGATCTGCCCCAGTATTTGGTTCTTATGTTGGATCTTGGTAGGGCTAAAACCTTCGTACCAACTCAACACCTGCTGTAAGCAATTTAGTTCATAGTTTCATAAAACTATACCAATTTATGGGGAGTTTATCTCCTAATTTGACAGATGATTTCTTGTGAAATTTGAAGGAAATTTGTCAAGATTGTTTATCACTTTCAGATTTGCTTTCTTTTTTTTTTTTTTTTTTGGTCACTGGTGCAGAAATTGTATCAATTCTTCTTCCAGCATGTTCTTGTTGATGGCAAAAAAAATCTTTGAGAGAATGTGCTCTGCACACCTGCTGTGCCAGCACAGAATCACAGAATGGTTTGGGATGGAAGGGACCTTAAAGACCACCCAGTTCCAACCTCCATCCATGGCCAGGGACACTTCCACCAGATCATGTTGCTCAGAGCCACGTCTTTTAAGAACTGATGGACAATATTCTTGCATTGCCAGAACAAGGTGAAAATTCCTCCAAAGTAAGAGCATATTGAGGTATTTCCTGAGGATTAATTTAAACTCCATCAAGAGTGTGATAGGGGTGCAATAGCTGAAGGCAGTGTTGGAGGCTGTTTTTGTTTTCATTAGGTCCCTGGGAAGTGAGTTCTGGTGAGACTTTTATCATATCAAAAGGGGTACTTTCTCCACATCATATTTAATTATAAATAACATAGGTCTGAACCACTCATTTTGACAATCTGCAGATTTTCCAATATTTGAATAGAGTCTAAGAGAGAGTCCAGGTCTATTCCTTTGGTCCAGGAGCATCTTGGGAAAATCTTAACATTTCCATAGCATTATGTGCACTCAGAGCCTGCATTCAGGGATTCTGCTTGGTCTCTTTGGTTTCTGCCCACTTAAGGTGAGAGCCATAGCATCCTCCACAGAATGTGGCCAAGGCAGCCAGTGATACAGTTTGGTGAGCAGGAGTTGTGTGTTTCTGCTGCTGCTGTGCTCAATCCTGGTCTTAAAGCATGTCTCATATGAGCATGAAAATAACAACATTGTAATCGTTAATAGCAGCACCAATCACAGAATAATTAATAATTAATGATCATAAATGCTGCAATAGGCTCGTGTGTGGCGTGGTTGTAGGGTTGGTTTTTCACTGACAATCCTCTTTTACTGCCAGTCCTCTCCTGTCTACCCAAGCCTACTCTGGTGCCTCACATAAGGCAATCCATCAATAATTTTTTGCTCACATCTTGATCTTGCAGATATTGTAGGAGGTAACATAGAGGGCATCCTGTATCAAGGTTTTCCTTTTCCCTGATCCTATTCTTGTTCCAGGTCTCCTCTCATCAGACTCTGGGGACTAAGAAGGTTTGAACTTTCAAGTCAAACCTTGAAATAGGTGGATGATAAAGTTATAGAGCTGAACTGAGCACAGGAAGTTAATGGTCAGAGTGTGTACAAGAGGTATGGAGAGATTCCTCAAGGCTGGAGATGAAGGATCAGGAGATTTGCCTGATGAAACAGCACAGACATTCTCTGCTGGCTCTGCTGTTCATCACAGCAGTCTCCTGAAGGCACAGAGTGCTCATTAAACTGTATCCACTGGTATTACATTAGAATCAAATCTGCTCTGGGGAAGGGAGCAATGTCCACATTGGATCCTTCATTGGAGAGGAGAGGGAAAGGCTGCAGCCTGTGGTTAAACCTGCAAACTGGGCTTGCTTTGAGTGTGAGCAGTATTCATTTCTGCTCAAAACCTACAGCATTGTCTCATTTGCTGTCAAATACTTCTGTGACAGCACTACAAACAAGATTGTTCTTCTTAAATTGTGTTTCTTGGTTTCTTCACTCCCAGAAGGTCTGATAAATGCCTTATGAAGTCATTTATATTTATGAATTGTAATGTTGCTCTGTGTACAGAAGTAAATGCTGTGTACAGAGAGGTTTTTCTCACTTCTCTTAAAAGCTGTTATTAGATAGGGAGTGAAGCAGTACAAACCATTGATTTTACCTCCTAAGCAGGCCTGGTGGTGCCTCCATGGTGGGAAGGGCAGCATGATCACTTCCAAAGGTGTTAATAGTGTACTACAGAGCATACAACCTTTTATGTAATCATCAAGGCCCATGGGCTTCATTTGGAGGCTGGGTACCAGGCTCACACATTTTATACTAGATTCCATGGAAATGCTGCTTTTTGCATGATCATTTTTCACACAGTTTTTGCAGTAGAGGAAAAACTTGCAAAGTCAGAAGGAGAGAGCAGATTTTCAGAGGAGAAGCTGTGGAAGATTTGAAGTGTCTGCTTGGTTTGATCATTAATTTTCATTCTAAAATTCTTTCTTTGAGACATGGAATGGAAAGATCCCCATTTTTCTACAAAAGTATTTTTGGAAAACATACCCATGTAGGAGGACATTTTAGCTGCAAGTTGGTTTGGATCCTCTATTCTCCCTCTGGGATCTCTGCTCGGGAGGCTGCTCCACACCACAAGGCTTCTGGGCACCACAAAAAACCCCAAAGCCCATCCCTCGTGTTTCCAGATCCTAACAAGAATGGATTCAGGAGCATTTTTAATCAGTCTACCTTGGCACTGCCCTTTCCAGCCCCCACATCTGTCTTCTGGCTTTTTTGATACCAAGTACTGAGGAGGAGAAACATTTTCTGCTGCAAGCCATGGTAAGAGCTGTGAGAGGTTTTAGGCACTAGTGAGCCATTCCTTGCTGCCAAAAGCACTGCCTGCTGCTGCTGTTTCTTATATTTGTAGGTTAATTTTAGCTTGCCCCACAAAGATGGGTATTTACCAGCTGTTCATATTAACAGGTGGTTTCTTGTACCATCGAGCTCACCTCTGCTAGTCTGTGGCTTGGCCCCGAGTGCAGGATCCCGTTAGCTTAGTCAGGTGAGGTTCTGCCATAAAGTATGGCTTTAAAGCACTGTTTTGGCACCCTTGGAAAAATCTTGCAACTAGAAGACTACTTGAGTAACATTTTGCAAGTTCTGCTGTGAGTTAAAAGATACTTGCAGATAAACAGCTCATCAGACACGCTTCTGCAGAAAAATTCTTCAAAGGCAGTGGCAGTGACCTGCAGCGCTGCTGTCTTAAGGATGTCTGGTAAGTCTTCCTTAATAAATGCAAATAGTTTTGAGTCTGAAGCAGTTCTGGCAAAACCCAGAGCCCTTTTATACCTCCACAAATGACTCAGACCTCTGGTGAGTTGTACTGTTAAGAGTGCAAAGTGAGTGATGCTGCTTCCCTCCTTCCAGGAGGCTAAAGGGAGATCATGGAGAGCTACAGCAGAACAGCTTCTGCATGTTAATGGGCATGGGCAGGATTTTACAGTAGTGATCTTCAAAACAGAAGGAGCCCAACCCTCAAGTGAAGCCAAGGCTGATTTCAGTGTCCAAGCCCCTTTTGCAAATGCTCGCTGCAAACTGGGTGGTTTGAAGTTGGCGTTTTGGCTCTCCGAAGTGGATGTTGCTCAGCCAAACAGACTGAGCCCCTGTCCCATTGCATGCACATCACACATCCACAGCCTCACGTGGCACCAGCCTCCTGCCTCATGAATATTCAGTGTGCATCGCTCAGAATTGTGCCATTGTGGTGGGGTCTGGGCAGTGCACGCACACACCCCTTCCCAGACCTAGGACCTTTTATCCTTTCCCTTATGATTGCCCAAAGCACTCATGATGTGGTTAATTCATGCTGTGGGCTATCCTCTGTCCTTTAGTCTATCTGGGGGATGCTGTACCCACCTTAGAGCTGGGCTGGAAGCTGTCCCAGCCTGGCTGAGCATGGGGCCAGCATGTGCTGGCGAGTGGCTCTGCACAGGAGTGTGTGTGTGTGTGTGTGTGTGTGTGTGTGTGTGAAAGCTGCAGCTCCAGCTCAGCTCCTGGCCCTGTCATCCTCATTCCCACTGCATCCCCATGTGCTGGGGAGGCTGCTCTGAGCCTGGCTGGTTGTCTCTTCAGTGTGCCAAGGAAGGGGTACAGGCTCAGGCACTGGCTGTACTTAGGGACCTGTTGGAAGACATTAAACCCATGGGGTCAGAGAGTGTTTGGGAGGAGTTGTTTGGTATCTTAATGAGTTTTACATGAATACAGTGTGAGATAAAACTCAAAGCAGACATAAATGTGGTGGACAACATCATCTTTAATTTTAATTCCTGTTTAGAATAAAAAAGGGTGTGAGGAGGGTTGATGCAAGTCTGGGTTCACCTGATGGTCAATAAGAAAATTTCTCATTCGTTTGACCCTTGGTCTCTATTTACAGCACCAGACACTGATGTGACAGGTACTTTAGTTCTAGTGTAAATGGTTACAGAAGAAAATGGCACTCTGAAGAAGCCAGGTAAAGGATCCCAGCTGGGGCATTCTGCACCCAGAGCACCTCTCCCTATTTTTAAGGGAGATTTGCTTACGTAAGGGGATGTAGGAGAAAAATGTGTTGAACTACTGTCTCAGCAAGGAAGCATTTCTTTACCAAGAGGGTGGTCAAACTCTGGAACTGGCTTCTTAAGAGAGGGTCAATGCCTCAAACCTGTCAGTGTTTCAGAAGCATTTGGAAAATGCCCTCAAAAACATGTTTTAGCTTTTGGTCAGCCGTGAATCAGTCAAGCTGTTAGAGTAGGTGATGGTTGTAGGTGACTCCCAACTGAAATAGTCAGCCTTTATTCTATTCTATTCTATTCTATTCTATTCTATTCTATTCTATTCTATTCTATTCTATTCTATTCTATTCTAATTCCATTCCATTCCAATAATGTAAAAAGCCTTTGAAGTGACAGAGGATGCAACTGAAAGAGAAAACATGGCTCTGACAGGTGTAGCTCAGGTGTTTTTAGCAGCATCTAAATTCCAGGGGAACTGATACAGCTCAAATCCCTGAGGCCTGTCAACCAAAGTCTTCCCAAGTCTCCACTGATTTCTAGTTCTGGATCCTCCTTCTTCCCCTTCCCTGCCCAAGGAGCTGTGAGGTTCACCTCCCTCCTGTATCACCTTTTGCAAAGAGGTTTGGCTCAACCCCTCTCCTTAAGGGACAGGAGGAGGAATGGCTACAGGAGCATCAAATCCCACCAGAACAGCTGGACAGGGCAGCAGTGCTGCAGCTCCCTGTCCCTTTGAGGGAGATGAGGAGAAGGCAGATGTGCTTCCTGCCCTTGAGAGTCCTGACAGACTTGGCAGGCTGTGGGTGAAGGGAATGTGCTCCCAGGCTGGACCTGGGCACTGGGAGAGCCATGTAAAAACCACTGAACTCATATCTCCCTTTTCTTTGCTGAGATTTTCCTACTAGTGGTTGGCACTTTTTTTTCCATGCACATGGGAATATTTGCCTCAGGTCTAAAAGACACAGGATCCCTCTCTCCCAGGTCTCCTTTGGCTGGAGAAAGAGGCCAGATGCTTTTTCATCTCCTCCCTCACACATGCAATTGTTCCCAGAACTGTGTCACTTGGACTCTGTCCATCTCTGATCCTTTCCTTACCTGATACAGCTGAGGAAATATCCCAGTCATTCCATGGCAGGAACAGATGACTTTCAGGATATACACATACCTGGTCAAGTCTGTCTTGAGTAACTCAGCATCTTCCCTTTTGAAGGGAATGAGAAAATGCAGTTTGGCATCTCTCTGCATGAGAATGCAGGCCACTGATGGTCTGCAGGAGTATGAGCTGGAAGATCACTGGAAGAAAAAGGCTTAGATGGTCATTTTGGATCTTATAATTGATTGGGATTAACTCAGGGAACTCTATTGGAATTCAGTTTGTATTTTTTGGCTCAGCTCTCATTTGTTTGCCTCTTTACTGCCTGTGTCCCAGGGAGTATTTTCCCTGGCAAGTGTCCTTTTTCTGCCATCAGCAGATGATGTTCCACGTACACCAGCTCACCTGTGCTTATTTAATTTAACGTTGAGGTTTTGTGTGATGGAAAGCTTAAGTATCAAAAAGTCAGATTTGCATAAATTTCCAGTACTGTCCTCTGACAGAGTAATTTTTGAGCACAAAAAATATCAGCTTGTGAATAATCACAGAATCTTAGAATGGGTTGGGTTGGAAGGAACCTTAAAAATCATCTCTCCCACCCCTCCTGCCATGGGCAGGGACACCTTCCACTTGCTCCAAGCCCCATCCAGCCTGGTCTTGAACACTTCCAGGGATGTGGCAGCCACAGCTTCTGGGGGTACCCTGTGCCAGGACCTCACCACTCTCACAGAAAATAGAATACCTCCTGTCCAAATGCTCACTGGTGACAGCACCCAGTTGTAGTGCTGCAGGATCTTGAAGTACCTTTACTGAAAAAGAATATGAAAAATGGCCAAACCTGCACACCTGTGTTCTGGATGCCATTTTGTAAGGATGGTTT
>VZTT01030937.1:6433-32708 GCA_013400855.1 Buphagus erythrorhynchus | reverse complement strand
ATTGAAATGCTTGGAATGCCACCCACAGCTCAGACA
This sequence comes from Buphagus erythrorhynchus, assembly GCA_013400855.1. NCBI lineage: Eukaryota > Metazoa > Chordata > Aves > Passeriformes > Sturnidae > Buphagus > Buphagus erythrorhynchus. The sequence continues at coordinate 32,672 of VZTT01030937.1, read as the reverse complement.
GATCACTCCTACAGATGTATCCAGGGAAACCATCATGGAGACACCCACATGACATTTGTTGAAATGGCTGAAAAACCCTGCATCAGTAACTCACTCACACGTTGTTGTGTATTCCCAGAGGAATAGGGCATCCACAAACAGAGCTTGGCACATTCAGAAATCACCTGCAGGTTCTGCACTTCGATGTATCTCAATCAGTTGATTCATTTATGTTGGAATGTGTTTATCTTTTTTTTGTCCTCTTCAGCTATATTTATTTGGTGCAGAAATTTGAATTTGCTGAATATTTGTTAGTTAGGGGTTTTTTTATTATTGGGCTAATTTATTTTAGGCTTTACTCAAAATCAGGGCTGTTTTTCAATTTGTTGAAGGTATTATACTGATAAGGTGAAAAAAAAGGGATTCTGTATGCCTGTACCTGTAGGTAATATAAATGAGTGATCAAAGGTAGGAAGATCAATAGAAAAATAATCTGTGATTTGCCCAAGTTCAAGCACCNACAAGATCATCTTTCTGCAATTTTATTTTTTTTTTCTGTTTAACAGGAATTTGAGCATGTCTTTTGTGAAGGAAGATTTTACATGTTTGTTTAGGGTTTGGTTTTTTTAACGAAATACCATCTTAATTATTTTTTAAACAGTGATCTTTTTCCTTTCCATTTCGTAGGGAGGAGACCTATTTGATGCCATCACTTCATCTACAAAATACACAGAGAGAGATGGGAGTGCCATGGTCTACAATTTAGCCAGTGCTCTCAAATACCTGCATGGTCTCAACATTGTGCACAGAGACATCAAACCAGAAAATCTTCTGGTACGTCCCATTTATTTTCCAGTATTTTCTCTTACTTTGTTCTCATTAATGCAAATGCTTGTGTATAAATGTCAAGGAGCACAGCAGAGAACAGCAGGCATGTTAATTTGGAATAAGTGTGTATGAAGTAAATCTTTTGCCATGAGATAGCAATCACCGTAATGCAGGAGAGCTGTGCTCAAACCTGTCCTTAGACCCATCTTTATTTACATTTTGATTGGCTGCCTTTGGGATAAGCAGGAGTATTGTCTCACAAAACAATGAATTTTAAAGCTGTGTCAATGAATTATTTATCAGTTTGCAAGTGGGAGAAAGGTGGGCTGAGTGCCATTTCCTCCATTTCTTTGAACAATCCTATGGTTACCATCTGAAGCTGGTGGTTTTGTCCTTTCACTGTCATAGTAGGATCATCTTTCTGATGGTTTACCAGTATTCTGGCTGGGAATTAACCCTTCACATAGGTTTATTCTTTTCCTAGGCAACTGGCAACCTTTGTTTTCAGCAGAGACATAAAACAACTGTGTTGACAAGAACTACCATGAAGTCTGCTTTGGGAACTACTTATGCCCCAGTCCACAGAGGACATCATTCCTATTCTGTCCACAGAATGGGATCAGCGTGTGCTGTCATGCTTACATGCACAGGTTTCACTTGTGCATTACATATTGGATATTAAGTATCACACACTGCACAAACAGGGCCATAATCTCCCCTGCTTGAGGCATTTCTTAAAGTCTTTTGTGGTGCTTGCCAGTCCTGTTTAATGAGAGTAGGAGTCACAGCTTATCCCAGACTGGATTTTGAGCTATTACAAGTACAGGGCTACAAGCTGAAAATATTTCCTAATTAATAGTCAATTCTTTTCCCCAGTAATTCCACTGACAGTGTTTAGCAATTTAAATAAACCTTCAAATGAATTAGATTGTTTAGCAAAAAGAAGTGGGGAGGGGGGAGGAGGCTTCTCCTGGAAAATGTAGTCACAGCAACATGGCACTTGAGAGAGAAAATGAAGGTGAAAATCTCATGTACTATTAGTGCATCTCCAAACACAGACAGTCCAAAGAAATTTTAAGCTCTCATTAGTGATTGAATCAGTTATAAATAGGCACAAATGCCCTTTCTGCCTAGAAAGCCTAAAGAGATTACTCAACAGATGCAAATCTTACTCACTGTGATTGACAGCAGCAGAATGTTGAGATAACATCCTGGTATTGAATGTAAATGCAAGTAATTCCCATCAACTTCTACCTGTGAAATCACATAGTTATTTTTTTTTTTTTTGCACAGGGTCATCCAGCCTGTCTGGATGGGAATTACGTTCCCTTTGCTACTCATGCATTTAAAAAATGCAAACCCTAAGAGTAATAGCTGATATGAAGGTGTTATATAAAGGAGAACAAGTGTTTCCATTACTGATATGAATTACACAGGGGAATGAAGAAAGGTATTGCAGTGTTCAGTTGTTTGAGGAAGGCAAATAAATTCAGTCATTCTGGAGATTATGGGGTCCTCCATTCTAGAAACTAGATGCCTTTGAAATCATGTTAATATGAACATTTTACTTTGAGAGCGAAACTGAGATGAATTTATTATGGGGATGTTTCCTTTGTGTTGCCCTGGTTTGATTTATTCCTGCCATCACTGTTGTATAGCACTTTTCTTTCTATTGAAATTCAGCTTCTTTCGTCAATAAAATGACTCTGTGCTAGATTGCTTATAGGCCTTTTGGTAAGGTGCAGTTGGGTCAGCACAGAAACCTAAACTGAACTCACCCAGACCAAGCACAGGGAAGACATTTGCTGATGAAGTTGCCCAGTATGCTGACTAGATTTATGCTAAGTTAACAAGATGTTAAACAAATCTGATTGTAGCTGCCCGTCCTATTTTAAACTCTAGGTCCCAGTCAAATGAAAGTATAGTATTATATTTTACTGAATATATTTAAAACTTCTCAACATTCAAGGACTGGGTTTTCTTTTCCACCTCTAGTTGCTCGAGGCTGTGTCATGGTCTGACCTACATAGCTGCCAGACAGCTCCATTGAACACTTGCTCCAGCTGCAATCAATGGGAATATCATTTTTTCTCTTCTTTCCCTACAGGGCTGTGGAAATCACCTCTTTTTCCCATCTTCTTGGTGTGGTGATGATGATTTCCCAAAGAAATTAGAGGATATAAAAATGCAGATGTCCTCCTCCTCATTCTGTGTTAATTTCTCTGATTCTAGGTGTGTGAATATTCAGATGGAACCAAGTCTTTGAAGCTTGGAGACTTTGGACTGGCGACAGTGGTCGAAGGCCCTTTGTACACTGTCTGTGGGACACCCACCTACGTGGCTCCAGAAATCATTGCTGAGACAGGGTGAGCATGACTGCCTACAACACAGGCCTGGCAACCACTCGTTTTTGGCAGGTTGTAAGATCTAAATGCTCCAACAGGCTGGCCCTCCATTGTTTTGAAACCAAACCACCCGTGGGCACCACTCCCAGTTCCTCCAGGATGCCAGTATCCTTGCTCTGCCTGCTCCCAGAATTCGCCTTTGCCTCCTCTCCCACCTCCCCTGGACCAGCTCTGGTGCAGTGGAGTCCATTTGTTTGTGCTCCCTGCCTCACTCAGCATCCAGAACTCCTTGTACCACCCATGGCAGCTGCTTGGAGAAGAACAGACAGGCAAAACACAGTGCTTGCATTAGAAATTGAATCATTTATATTGGAAAAGGCTCCAGAGATCACCTAGTCTAAACCTGTTCTCAGGACAGTTCTAACTAGATCATGTTGATTCAAGTGACCCTTTTGGGTGACACATCCTGTTTGGTAAAAATTGAACAACCCCATTATTCTGTATGTAACAGGTCATTGCATAAATACAGAAAAAAATTTGTAAAATGGTAAATTTTCACCAACAGCAGATTTTCACAAGTCCTCTCTCCTTTTAGACCTACAGAAACTCCATTCCATGCTCTGACTCTTGCCATAGCTGTGACCACTGTGAATTTCCTGATGGAGGGAGGTTTTGTTGTGTTGTTTCACTCCTTGTTCAGTGCATTTGTTGCATTGAGAACCATTCACAGCTGCAGTGAGCTCTGGTGTCAGAGGGCACCTCGTCTGTGTGCTTGAGGTTTTGACAAACTGAATCTACTGAATAGGGGAAAAGGCCTCTTTTTGACCTCCAGTGTTTTAATTTCTGTGCTTTAAAAGAACAGTGCAGCTCTTCTTCCCTGTGTTACTCACTGGAGAGGATGGAGAATTGGTGTGTCTTGTTGCTTAGCAACACATGATAACCTTAGAAAGAGTTACTTCACTGCAGGGACTGAGAAGGCACATCCTTGTCTTTAACCATTAGTGCCTCTGGATTGGGAAACCTGCACACTGACTTGGATTTGAGTATATTCAGAAGACCCTGGAGAGCCTTGAGGCTTATGGTGGAGGGAAAAAAAATAATAAAAAAATCATAGAATCATGGTTTCTTAAAGACTGTAAAGGTGTGAAGAAAAAGATGCTCAGGCACAAAAGACATCACCACATCAGCAGCAAGCACACATGGATTCTCATGTAATCCTGTCAGTGTCATTTATTTTTACATTACTTTTTGTTGTTGTTGTTGCTAATTCAGCACAAGTAACCCAGCCTTGTTTTCTCAGGTATGGCTTAAAGGTGGATATTTGGGCTGCAGGTGTGATCACGTACATCCTGTTGTGTGGATTCCCACCTTTTCGCAGGTGAGTGTCAAAGGGAAAAGCAACAAAAACAGCCAAGTTCTTTCAGAGCAATTCTGACCTTTCTCCCTGAAGGAGGCATCCTTGCAGGAGGAAAAAAGGTGGATCAGATTGATGTGTTTTCCCTACGTTTTTAAGTGCTTTTCATTTGTTCCTCATTTTAGGTTTTGGGATCAATTTTATTCGTTTGTTTTCCTATGGGGGCAGGTGTTTCAGTGCTGTGGGAGGGCTGGGAGGGCAGAGCTGCTTTTCCTTTTGTCTCCATGCGGATCCCAGCTCTGCCATCCACAGGCAAGCGCTGCCCTCTGCCGCTGGAGCTGCGATGTAGCAGCTCCTGGAAAGCTGGAGTGGTAAATAAACCAGGAGAAGGCAAAAATACACTTTATCCTCCCTTTTTAACCTTATTCGTCCTTTTGGGAAGTGCCAAACGAGCAGTGGGGTTAGCAAACACCCTTTTTGTTATTCAGAGCCACACTATTTCTGAGTCCTACTGAAAATTAAATTGGCTTTTTGTTTTGTTTTGGTTTGGTTTTTTTTTTTTTGTTTTTTCCAGAGAATGAGACAGAATTGGCACATTTTAATAGGGAATCCTGCTCTTAACATGAATTACTAATGCAGAGCCTGTTTGTTCATTTTTACAGCAAAATACTTAACAAAATAGGTTTTAACTGAATCACCACACTGAACGAAAATATTTTGCAAACAGTACAATTATTGTTGATGGAAAAAATATTAGTTCAGGTATTTGGGTTTTTCATGTTGTTTGTTCACGTTTAAAGATGAAAATGTGTTTTGAAAGATGCATTGTGCAAGCAAATATATTCTTTGGTTATAGTTTGGAGGGAGGGCACAGAGAATGTCCATATCATCCTAGTAGAACCAGGGCCATAAGTGAGATTAATAAATGTGGGTTAATAATGCAGTCCCTATCCCAGTGGAAGACTTACCTCAATGTATTGGCTCAGAAGAGCTATCACTGTATAAACTGGCAGATTATGCATGTCTCATAGTTACTAATACAATTTCTGTTCCATCCCCAAATCAAGTTAAAATCCCCATGACAAACTGGCTTTCTATCTCATAATGTTTTTTGTTACTGCTGTTTTACAGTGAGAACAACCTTCAGGAAGACCTCTTTGATCAGATACTTGTGGGGAAGCTGGAATTTCCCTCTCCCTACTGGGATAACATCACTGATTCAGCAAAGGTACTGGTGTTTTTTGCCACCTGAAACAGCATTTCTGACAAGCCCCTGTGCTCAGCTGGGAAGGCAGCCTGGAGGATCCAGAGCAGCCTCCTCCCCAGAGCCCCAGCTGCTGTGCCTCTTTAGTTGGTTTAGCTGAACTGTGCCTGATGAAAGCTCAGGTGTTCCAGGCTGTCATGGTTCTGCCTGAGCAAGGGTAGCAAAATGCCAGCTGCATTCAGGGAACATCACATGATACCCAGCTCACTTCATGATGCACTTTACAGCAGGTTCAGTGCTTCAGCTGTAAAATAAAAGTGTCACTGAAATTTTCCCTCCAGTCACTCTTTAAAAAAGAAAAATTATTGCTCTGTGGGCTGGATGCAGTTGGCATTTCTTCCTATTTTACTTGAGGCATTTATTAGAGCATTTCAAGAGGTTCAGCCATTGCTAATTGGCATTGCCAGCAGTTCTTGTGTGATCACTGCAGTTTTGTTTAAATTTATTGTGTCTGTAGGACAAAGGTTCCAGGTTATAAGCCCCACTTCTCAGGTTAATTCACTGAAGTGCTCTGAATAATATCTGAGGACTCACTAGCAAGCGAAGATGGTTTTTTATCCAGCCAATGAGAATTTGAATTTTTTCTACATTTCCCAATGGGTATTTATCAATTTACCAACATTTCCAGACATACATTCTGAACAAACAAGGCCCTCAAGCTGATGTCTCACTTCAGACTTCCACAGACTGAATAACTTGGCTGGTTGGGAAAGCTTTCAGTTAGGTGTGTTGTTATCATCTGCTTGAAGAAACCACTTCCCAAAACTGAAGCAATGGACAGTCTCCTTGAAATTTGATAAGAGTATGAAGACCGATAATTTGGAGGCTATAAAAGATTTTTTGATGGGGGCACTTGGCTAAATGTCTTTTATTCTTCTGCAGCAGCACAGAAGAGAATGTTTTTTTTTACTTTCAGATGCAGATTCTTGTCTCTGATTTGTGTTTTTTATGTAATGTTACTGAGTGCATGTGCACTGCCCAGAGAGGATCTCATCTCTCTCAGGTCTGTTTTGTTCTGGTCAGGTGCATGAATATTTAGACAACAAAGTGGAACATTAGAGCTGATTTTTTTAACATTTCTTTTTCATTTGTTTTCAATAGACTCAGTGAAACATGAGTACAGTGAAGAGGTTGATATCAAACATGCTGCCTGGCAGACCCTTAATCCTAAAGGGCAAATTTAATTTCCACTTCAGTCACACTGGTATCACTGGTTCTGGTATCAGTTGGGGTTGGTTTTTTTCCATCTAGGTATCAAGAAGATTACATTGAGAATAACTTAGTGCAACCAAGAATTTTCTGTTTTAATATCCTTTTATCCTTTCCCACTCCCTTCAAACTGCTCTTTTTATTCTTTTTCAATGAAGGAGTTAATCAGCCTGATGCTACATGTGAATGCTGAAGCCCGGTACACAGCAGCACAGATCCTAAGCCATCCCTGGGTGTCAGTGAGTAAATCACATTTCACTTGTCTCTAATTTGACATTAAACCTGTAAATCTAACCATTAACATGTAGTGTTCAGAAGCAGCAGTGCAATTAGCAAATATAACACCTAATTTACCACAGACACTAAGCTGATGCCTGCCAGGTCCTTCATCTTCTCAGACAGCAGCAAAGGAGAACACTAAAGTGCCTTGCTTATTGATTTTAAATCAATTAATTATTAATAAGTACTAGGTTTACATGGACACAGTCAATGCTTATTTTCAGACATGTTCTAAAAGAAGGACTGAATATGATATGTGGAGTTCCCTGACACATTAGAAGACAACTATTAACAAGTGTATCAATGGATAACAGCTCATCTCAAACATATTTATGGTATTTTATAACACTTCCAGACTTAGGACATGATGGGCTATTTAAAGTGCTGATTTGAAAGAAATCCAAGTGACAAAATATGCTTTTCATTTTTAACATTATTTCAAGCATGTTATTTTTAACTTGCTTGAATCAAACCTGCAGCTTATAATTGTGGGACAAATCAATGCACTGAAAGTGTCACATGTCATTTTAAGAAATAGAAGTTCATTCATAAAATAGTGATTCCTTTCCTCTGGAATTATATCTCATGTAGCAGAGTGTTATGAGTGCCTGTCTGAATATTTACTATGTGTTAAAAAGCAGAAAGTACCTGATGATAAAAAACTTTTTCATTTTTTCCTAACTTGAATATTGTGTTCCTTCTTATACAGGATGATGCTTCCCAGGAGAATAATATGCAAGCTGAAGTAACAGGTAAACTGAAGCAGCACTTTAATAACACCCTACCCAAGCAAAATAACACATCTGCTGGGGTTTCTGTCATCATGGTAAGAGAAATTAACATTTTTATACACTGATAGTATATTTTGCATATTTTCCTAACAGTGCTCTATGAGCATGTGTGGTGCAAGAATAGCAAACCCAAAACTAGAACAACCTCTAATTCTAGTCTTTATTGATGTATAATGTGGATTGTCTCATCATTGCTTGAGAGCAACCAAATCTATCACAGTGTGCTACCCAAGAGATAAAAATGAGCTTTCAAATAGAAACATGTGAACACTAAGTAAGTGTATGTTAAAATGAAATTTATTAACAATTTGAAATCTTTCATTGTAAAAACTGTGGGGTTTTTTTATCATACTGCCCACCTAGTTAGTTAAGTAGGGTCTTCCTCTGTGCCTGACCTAGTTTTGCTTCATCTTCAGCATAGTGCTGTTCAACACTACCTGTTCCAAAAACCAGGCTACACTCCAGAAACTGCCTTTCTTTCTGATCTTACTGGGGCCCATCCTTGTCTGATGCAAGGATGGAGACTGCACACAAAATTTATCTTCAGTAACTTAAAGAGAGTAAACCCATCCATGGTAATGTAACAGGGACTTCCACCCTCACCCTCCCATTAGGATTAATTACTCTCAAAGCCCAGCCCACTTATGTTAACAAAGAATTGTTTTAATCATCTGAGAGCCAGTAAATTTAAATATAATGTTTCTGCCTATGTCTTTGCAAATACATTTATATGAGTTAAATAGGCAAACACTTTAAATGTAGGAAAAGCAATAACATAAAAATAAGTCAGGAAATGGATTTCAGGTTCATGCTCTTGTCTACATTTCATTTGACAGTTTGACTTGACAGTTTGAGAGGGACTTCAGAGCTTCATTCTTTATACTGTTGAGACTATGGATAAGCCTGAAGCTGAAAACTGGTATAAAATGCACTATATGTAATAAGAGCAATTTTAATTCTAACTCTCAGCCCCTCTCCAACTTGCATGCCACTTAAGCCTGTCTCAGATCTCTGACACAGCATAGCTTCTGGCTTCTTACTGGTGTGGGTTTTTTCTGTTAGCTACTGACACTCCTTCAGCTAGGAAAGTCCACCTCATTTTACCTTTTCCCTGCTTTATTTCCTTCTAACAGGTATGGAAGGATGTAAATGCATAATTATTAATTGCTGAATGCAGCTCCCAGTTAATGCTGAAAGGAAAAGTAAAACCTTGTTCAAAACACTGTGATCTAAAGAGGGTTAAGCCCCCAATTTGTTATTCTTGCCCTGGTTTACCTTGAGCATTGAAATTCAGTTACCTTTGTGTTCAGAAGTTCTTCACTTGCTCCAGCACTCATTGCTTACCAACATTCAGCTTCAGACAAGCACACTTTGTAACTCCTGTGTATTGCAGTGCATTGCTCTCTCAGTCCACCTGCACATTCACTGGAGCCCCTTTAGCATCACCTCATTCCAACACTGTCACCTGGCCCATGCAGATAATACCATCCTGTGGCAGATAAGTAAAACTGCACATCCCCAGTTCAGTGTCCTTGCACAGGAGGCTCCTGCTGCCCCCAAAAGCATGTTGCTCTTAATTCATTACTGATTTTTTTCTTTTTGTCAATTAAAAAATGTTCTGTAAATCTAAATTTGTTGCAATTGTGTTAGTTCTGCTTAAAGTAAGTCTAGTTTCTGTCCCTTGCTTCCTTCCTTTTTTCCTCCTTTCCCAATGCCTGCATTGCTTTCCTCTGAGTAGGTCCAAGGCAATGGTACGTACTAACGGCGATGCTTTGTTCTGCTGCACCAAAAGTACATGGTCTCCATTTGTAAGAAGAAAGGAGAAATAACTAAGCCAGTCTGAAGTGGAAAAAGCTGTACAGCCACACCAAACCAGCAAAGGAATACCTTTTAAACACTTAGGAAAAAAGTGCTCTCTCTTGAGTGATGCATATCTGAAATAGGCTAAGCAAACACCAATACAACAATTTTTTACTTCCTCAGACATTTATTCTCCTGGCAGTCATTTTGTGCATGTCTATATCTCACTGTATCTAAAAAGAGCTAGAAAAAGATGAGAACCCTTTGAAGACAGAAGCAAAGAACTAAACCACTGAACTAAACATTGTTTCTATTTAAAATAAAAATTTCAATTGACATTTCCTTTAGAGCCAAACAGGAGATAATCAGTCCTAAATAAATAATAAACATTCTTGCTTAGCAATAGTAAAATTAAAAAAGAAAACCTCTAACTGCATTACACAGGAATGTGTTGCTGCTATGAGGACAGCACAGGAGAAAATCACTGTCAGCATAAACTGAAAGCATGTCCTTCCCCTTTTAAATAACTTTACCTGCCACTGAAATAGCAGAAACCCCTATTTACAACTTTTTCTAGCAAGAAAAAAGGCAATGCAATGGTGTCTTGATAATGATAAGACTCCTTTAGACCATCACTAATCTCAGTTCAGCTGCTCCTTTCCTTGCATGCTTCCTTTGCAGTGTTGATTGTCAGTAGCAGAGAACTCAGTTGTGGACTACAGAATTTTCTCCTTGTACCTCTATGAAACTTGAGTTAAAAAAAAAAAAACAACAAAACACCAAGAAAAGAGGGTACCTTGTAGCTGCTGTCCTTGATGATTTTGATACAATAAACACATCTGAAAAAAAAGAACCATGCTAAATTTGACTTGTGTCAGCTAATTATTCAGTGAATAGTGTATTAGTCAAATCCAACTAAAAACATGCAGAATTTTTCACATTAGTAAAGCAAGTCCAATCAAAAAAATAAATTGCTGAGGAAAAGGCAGAGCACCTAACCCTTACAATTAGCACATATCCTTTAGAGAGTATGGAAATTGTTGTCGTCAGCAGATGTACCACATACTCCAGATAATCCACCTATCACTATGGAATTTTCAATTTTCATTCCAACCTGTTGCTCCCTTCTCCTGTAAACTTATTTTTAAGAATTCAGAAATTATGCATTTTCACCACAATGAGAAGTCATTTGCCTACTCTCACCACTAAGCAGAAAAGCAGGCCTTTTTCTTGAAAAAAGAAAAAACGTTTAGGTTTCCATCTGTCACCTTCCCCAGGGGCTCCCCTTCTGTACCTTGTGGTTTGTTACAGGAATTGTAGCACTGAGTTCTCAGTAAGCATCACCTGATTCCTTGTGTCTGCAAAAACACATAAATTTTGCTAATATGACAAGCTCCTTCTCTATCACAAGCACTCGTACCATCTTTTTTTCCACATCAGACTTGCAAGACAAAAATGTTAAACCTGCAATGCCATGGCAAGCATCCATCTGGAAGAGAAGTTTTTCTTACATTTCCTGAAGTCAGCATCACAAAAATTATACCATCCACTACATAAAAGATTTCTAATGTTATTTCTCCTTTTTTATCCTGGCTGTACTGCATGCAGTTCATGTCTTGTAGATTGTTTTGACCTTTAAGCCAGGCCTGTATTTAAGTGCCGTTTCATGTTGTGCCTTGGGTTTGTTTTGTTTTGTTTGTTTGTAGAACACAGCTCTAGATAAAGAGAGTCAGATTTTCTGCAGCAAGCGCTGTCAGGACTCTGGTAGAGCTGGAATGGAGAAAATTTCTGCAATTGCTGCTGCAGCTGCTGGTCCTCGTGTGGCTGGGTCCGAGCCCCTCGTCCCTGCTGCTCCTGAGCCACTCCGGTCCCCCACGCTGCCTTCTCCTGAGCTTGCTGGGGATCAGCCTGCTGCGTAGGACCGGGGAAAACAAATCCAGCTGAAGCTCCCCACACTCTGGCCACAGTTCTCTTCATTTCCCATGACTGTTTTCAGTTCGTGTGCACCTCTCGTGGCGAGCCCCAGCCGGGTCTGATCCTCTCTCACGGTGGGTGAAAGAACCACCTCTTGGGAACAGCAGTAGGGGAAAGACTCTGGCACTGTTAGGTGGGTTTTTAAGTTCTCTGTGTTAATAATTAACTCCATTTCACACAGCCTTGGGCTCTAAATAGACTAACTTATGGTGTAGCTAACCATATTTTTATATGAGCAGCGAGGTGGGGAACAGTTACGTGGCCTCACTTCCACCAGCAGGCTCTGTTCTGTTCTTCTGATGGGAATTCTCAGAAAAGTGGGAGAGGCAGACAAGGGAAGAAAACTTCTATTTGCCTTCTATTCTAATGCCTCTATTTTTAGCCAAGTTTCTACTGAACTTGAAGAGGCAAATTTTCACGAAGAATTTTTTAGTGGACTAACTGTAAAATATCATGAGACAAACATTTGGAGATAGAGAGGGAAGGATGGTTGTTTTCCATCAAGTTTGTTATCTGAGTTGCAGGCAGGGTAGTGTTTAGATAATATGAATTTAAATAAAGTAACTTGGGATGTAAACATGAGCAGTGGACATTTATTTGTTACGAAGACTGGAGTGTAAGGAAGCCTTTTTGCTTTAGCCCTTTTCTATCCTAACCACAAGTGTTCCATCCACACATTTCTCCAGGGTCAGACTACCTGTTAGATAAAATAAAATAAAATAACTTTGGGCCTGTGAAGGGAAAGCCTGCTGCATGTTATCCAAACTATGATGAACTGAGCAGCTCCTAATTCTAGGACAATCTGATAGAGGAGCTGCTGTCACTAGCCATCAGAGGTTTGTCAGTGCTATCCCCCTATTCACCTGGTGCAGGCACTGGAAACCAGGATTGGGAAGCAGCTCTCCTTAATCTGCAGTCAAAAATAGACGAGGTTTTCTCTTTACCATAATGCTTAGTTCAATAGAGTATGTATTCAGCTTAATCCTTTTCCTTTGCTCGTTCTTATGAATTGGTCATAGTTCATTTTTTCTCTTAGCTATACTTTCTACTAGAATTGTAAAAGAAAGACCTGCAATAAACTTTCTTCATTAAAAAAAAAACAGAACACAAAAAGTCATTCATTTCTTTGAGAGCTCAGTTATTTTGTCAGTGTTATCTTATTCCCCTTGGAGAGACTGAACAATTAGATGCCTACCAAAACAATTTCATAGAATTAATTTGAGGAGTTCCCATAAACTTCATGTTTTAAAGTTCATTGCTTCCTATAAAAGCTATGATTAAACATGGTTGTTTTACCTTTTGAAAAGCATTTAAAGATCAGAAACTGCCAACTGATAACTTAAGGCCATGGTGGCTGAAAGATGTGCAACATCTTTGCAAAAAAAATGGTATTAAAGGTAGGAAAACATGGCATGTCTTAAACTGTGATAAAAAGGTTGGGTTACAAACAATCCTTGTTAAATAACTTTGTTGTGGGCTCCCTGGACTAAGTTAAATATACTTGAAGAGTATGGGAATAGCCTTTCTGTAAAATAATTTGGTTTCTGGTACAGTGCAAAAAGATGAAGCTATCACTCCAACCTTAACCAGAAGGGAAACTGGTGAGAGTCTGCAGCTGGCTGCCTGTGTGGTTGGTGATTTCTGCAACAAGTCTCAGGCTCAGCCAAAGAAAGGATGTGGAATTTCAGGTGGTGCAGGCTACCCAGCCCCCACAGCAAAGACAGGGAGCCTCCAAAAGAGCTGAACTGAGAGATCAGCAGAGAGGGAGCATCAAGCAAATTATGAATGCTGGATTAAGTTCTGTTTTTCCTCAGAGAATGGATGAAGAAAAAAACTGCCATGGATTGGCAAGGATTTCCAACAAGTTGTGTTGCACAAATAATTATGCATCTATAACAGAAAGGATCATCATTTGCCCAGTCAACAGCTGCCAGCTCTAAGCTATTACCTTGTCTCATGGAAGAAGAAAGTAAAGAGAAATACCCTGAATTCATGTCCCTAAGTTCTTGACTGATGAACATCCAAACAGTCTTAGTACAGTCTAAGCAAAAACATCTAAACAGTCTCAGTATTTTGATTCACAGAGCAGAGGCAGGTTCCAAAATGCCTCTTTAGAAATAGTGATGACAGCTGGAAAAGATGATCATATGGCCAACAATCACATAAAAACACAGGATAGCTGGGAAAGTTCCCAATTCTTTGTGTGACCTTAGCAAAATTATAGCACTACTCCATGCCTTAAAATAGTTCCATATAAGTTCAGTCTGTGCATAGGTGCAGGAGATACCACACTTTAACATAAAAATAAAATAAAGATGTGTTGGTTAGCACTAAAACACTTAATGAAGGTCCTTAAGTATCATATTTGGTTTCTCACCTGCTGCACTTTCATTTAGTCCTTCTCTTGTTATAGAATCACCGATTGTGGCTGCAAGAAGGCAAAAATAGTGCTGGTTCACAATTTTTTTTTCCTGTTATAAAGGGAAAGAAAGTATTATAGAAATTGAAAACAAGTAACACATTTTTCAGAAAGGACTGATACAAACACTCCACAGTGACAGCTCTACTGCTACCATGCCTACATTTTAAAAAATTAATTCATAAAAAAAATCCTTTAAAATATCCTAATCTTTCTAGGTCCTTTGAAAGTGAGTAGTTGTTCACAAAAGTCCAATGAGCCATTCCTGCAGTTCTAGATTTAAAGTCCCAGGACTGAATCCTCTCCTGCCATAAATCAGCACAACACTATGTCCTCTGATTGATTCCCTTCAATAGTTACCCTTATAGACAATTACCCCCATTCTGGAACATCAAAAATTATTTAAAATAATTCTCAAAATACATTACTGAAGATGCTGTTTTATGGTGTTACTTTCATCAAGTATTGACACATTCTTAGCAGCTAATTGTCAAGAATATTTACACAGGTCAGTAAATCCCATTTAACCCTGGTTTTCACATCCTTCCTCCCAGTGGTCAGTGGTCTGATTATTATAGTAACTTGATAGCATAGATCTACTGATTCCTTCACTTTTACATAATTATATCTATTTATCAATCAATTATCTTTGGTTTTATCAGTTTTTAAACAGGAAATTGTATTTTGCATTTACTCATTCTTTCTTTCAAGCTACAGCCAAACAGCAACTGGAAAGCAGCAGAAATGCACAAAACTAGCAACTTACCCATTAAGTAAACAACATTCCCATTAAGTAAAACTGATTGTTTTAAGATGACAAAAAAAGACAAGCAAATCAAACCCTCCTAGCTGCAGTCAGCTTCAATGTCTAAAGCACAGAAATAGGTATTTTGTTGAGCTTTTCTGTCAGGGGAATTCACTCTAGCATGATTTTTGTTTTCTTTTTAAACTAAATTAGCATTATGAAAAAAAACATACTAGGGCAGGGATTGGTAGCTGCAAGAAGCCATGCAACCATCCACTAGGAAGCTGTTGCTTCTGTTCTTGATTTTTTTTTTTTTTCCAAAGAGAATGTGAATTTTAAGTGCCTTTGTTTCCTTTGGAAGCAGGAAGCCAAGAGTGTGAATCGTGCAAGGTGCAGGTTTCAAAGAACCCCAGGGTAGTGTCCAAGGTGTTTGGGTTCACCTGTGGAAGGAGGGGATGTCCTACTCACCAGAGCAGTCCAGAACAGGGTGTCTTTGCAGGTCTGCTCATGGAGCAGGTGCAGATGTCCTTTTCCACAGAAGGGCTGCAGCACTCCACAGGCAAAACACCACACTGCAGCAGCTGCTGCTTCCCAAGGAGGGTTAGCTGCAACTCAGGACAGCACTCACAGTACAGCCATGCTTCCAGTTTGGGAAAGCACCTCCTGATCCAATAGAGCCTGTTCTAAAACAACCAACCTACCAAATCAACTCCCCATGAAATATTTTTGCTCCAAGATCAGGAGCTATTATTTCTATCAATAATGAAGTGTTTCCTCATAAAGAGAAGACTTCCAGGATTCCATTTGGCAAAACACACCTTTTTCTTGTTTGTTTTCCCTTCGCCCAGCCTAGGAAACCCACCCCTGGCTTGAGACAAATTCAATTTAAGTTCAAGACCATTCCAATTTCCTCTCAAACTCTGCTGATACAAGGCTGTGAATGTTGTTGAATGTGAAATACAAGTTTTGCATAACAAATGTTCAGTACACAGAGCTCAGAACACCAGGCACTTCCCACAGATACGACCCACTATAGCCTTTACTTAATCCCATCATCCTTGTGCCACGCAAAACATGAAAATGTAACTACTGATACATCACAACAGCCTCAGTATGAGAATGCAGAAAGGACAGAAACACCATTTCATACATACCAAAAGTACATGAAATACACCAGCCACAGCACCCCTTTCCTCTGGTAGGAATATACCTTGAATCACAAGAACCCAGTACTCCACTGAAGGTCTCAATTACAAATGTAATTTTATTTAATTTATTCACTCAAACTGAATTTTCTCATTCCAAATCTTTACTGAAAGAGAGAGTAGTTAAATGCTTAGAAAAACCAGGAACTGCTCTAGTAGGCAGCTAGAGAAATGTATGTATCAATACAGATATGGAATGTAAATTTCAACTCAGAGATCACAACATACAAAGAAGATTTTTATGCAATACAGACTTACAAAACAATAACAGTTTTTTTCACAAATATTTTCACAGAGTTCTGCACAGCAATCTTGTAGAAAAGTAGATTTGTGCAACACCAAAATAACTTATTGTTCCTTAGTATAAATTATTTTTCATTTCCTAAAAGAAAGAGGTAAGTTAACATGACTGGGCAGGATCCGACTGGATTTGGTGGTAGCAAAATACGAAAGACATTGTTGCCATAGGCAGAAAAGGAATATGGCATGTGCTACAGTATTGCAGGGGCACGTTCTGATGAAAAAGAAAGAAAAGGTGGCCTGCAAATCTTGTGCTTTGCTGCTGGATAGGGGCTGTGCACCAGCAAGCACCTGCTGCCTCCCTGCTTTCACAGTCAACCAGCAGAAATGTGCTTTGGAACTCGCCCCTGCTAAAAAACACCTGCCTCTGTGGGCTTCTGCTTTGAAGCCTTCAAAATGAGCCTTTCTGATTTGGAGGAACAATCCACATTTTGGTGTGCTTTGAAGGAGATGCCAGGTAGAAACTAAAAAGGATTCACACTTGATGTAACACAAACTCCGTTCCCGATTTCTCTTGTAACTGCACTAAACATACAACTAAAAAAGAACTAATTGTCTAGGCCTAGAAACATGCTTGAAGAGCAACATTGATGGAAATGATTTGCAAAGTTTAAAATTACATTAACCATAATTTAAATATTACCCCTTGATTCCCAGAAACTTCAGTGCTGATGTAGTACAATCATTTGGAAAAGTACAAGACAAAGTGTGGTACAGATAGCACAGATTAAAATTCCCCCAATACCATAATTAATTATTTTAAAATCATAGATTCCTCAAGTTTAGAGATAAAGCTTCAGATGGAACACCTGTTTCTTCATAATATAGCTAGAATGTGAGTTTTAACCATCTTTACTTCAGGTTTTGTTTACATACAGGGATCAAAATAGACTTCTCATTGTGACTAAAAATATAGATTTTTTTTTTTAAACTACAGAACCCAGCAGCTGGTTTTCTGCTTCTTTGCCCTTCCCCCAAAAAAGTCAAGCGAGGTCTACAAAAATAGCAATTAACTTTAAAAAATAGGTTGCTTCTTCCAGCAAATTTAAGTTACATTCAGATGTAATAGAAGTATTTATAAGGAGCCGTGTGGCAGCTGGAGCCCGAGGGAGGCAGCGCTGTGTGCAGCTCCCTGCTGGCCACAGCTGCTCCTGTCAGTGCTTGTCCCAGCCTCTGGGAAGGTCAGTACCTGGTCTGGTACTCGTGGTGCCAGCGGTTGAAATCGTTGTAAAAAACCACGATGCTCCCGGACGCCATTCCAGTCATTACACACCTGAGGGAAGCAGATGGAGCCGTCAGGAAACACCCAAAGCACCCTGCAGCAGTTTGTGTGCTCAGCCTGGAGCCCCACCTGAGAGCTGCACAACAGGACTGTTCACCAGCATCCCTGTCCTGCAAGGCCACTTGGGATTCCCCAGGATTATTTCTTGGCTGGTTTTTCAGGGGTGTTGGAGTGGGTATGAAGCCCTGGTGCAGCAGCAAAGGGAAGGATGGCCAGGACAAGTGTTCATTTCAGTTTCAACTCCCCCAGTTAACATGAAGGAATTGGGTGTGGGCACAAGCCTTCAGTTGGAAATACTAAAACTGAAGGCTTTGACTGTTTTGGAAGCTCCTGAAAGCAATCCCTGGGCTTTCCCACTGAGACACTCTTTCTTTCTGAATTCCTTACCCTTGGCCTGCTACTGGAGATCATTTAGATGTGTTTGAAAAGCCACGACCCTGACACAGTACACAATCACAAGAGTTTCTGGATCATCTTCTCTACAGTCTCATTAAAGCATTACAAAACCCAGAACTATAAGGAAAAAATCGTAACATTTTGGAGAAAAAAGCCTTAGAATTAAAAAATTCAGAGTAAAAGGCTGCAAATCTTTTCTTCAAAGCAAAGATTAGGTATGAGATCATCACAACACCGCATTTTGATTTGATCACTTATTTCAAGTCAACAGTACCATTTGGCTGTTTTGCTATGGGGTTAAAATGTCTTTTTGCACACTCTCAAACACATTACATTCATGCATATCAAATAAATAACTCTGAGTAATTACCTGTAATTAATCAGTAACTGCTCAGTAAAATACTCTGATTAAACCTCTCTCTTGTCTTCCAACCCAAAGTGAATAGGTTCTTAACTCGAGGCCATGGATAAATTTCTCTATGTCCATACTAAATTTCTGTTCATTAATGTGCCATTAATTACACTCGAAAGATTTTCTAAATGCAAAATTTCCGAGGTCTAAAATTCAACAGCTGTAATTCCAGTTTTTGAAACATATTTAAGAGCAAGGGCTTTTTTTAATGGAAAACTGCTTCACACAAAATGCCAATATTCTCTAATTATGCTTATCAAGAAGCTTTTCAGTGTTTCATTGAAGTCCACGGGTTTTACCGGTTCGGATTTTTTAAAGTTCATTTTGTGTAAGTTTTAGAAACACAGATAAGAATTTAAAAACATTTATTATGGAGTTCAGTAGTGAGAAGCTGAAAGCCTCAGCAATATGCTTTACTGCATAATGTAGACATCCCTAAGGGATTTAGGAGACAAATCTGCTTGAAAAGTACACAGAAACACCATTTAGTAAATACACCACAGCAAATAAAATCCTAGCCTGAAAGCTAAAGGTGTACAGATGAAATGGGAAACATCCATCTTATAAACAAACAATATTTTTGTGATAAAAGCACTGAAGCATTGTCAAGTACAACTGCATTGGAAAGTGTGATGTGAAACTGCAGTAAAAATTTTAACTGGTCACCTTCAGCAGGAGGAGTGTTCAAAAAGGGTCATGCTGTGTGTGGATAAAATAACTTTTCTAGAATTCTGAGAATGACTCTTTGCTTTAGTAAATATATGGATATGTGGAGGGAATCTTCTTGTGCAGCTATTCCAACTGTTCTATTTTTAACACAAAAGTCTGGAATTAGGAATGTGATTTGTCTTGTAAGTGAAAGAAGAGAGATGAAAGCACACATGTAACCTTCCACCTCCATGTGACCCACACTATACATTGGTGCAGACCAATAACTCAGCCTATCTTGAAACTCTGCCAAAGCAAGATTTCTTGGATCTCTCTTCATTCCCCAAAGAGCTGAAATCCTGAAAAAGATTATCTGCCCTAAATATAACATGTTGAAAAAAATACTTTTGCCAGCACAGAACTCTCAAGACAATCACCAGGATCTGTGACCTGCAGAAAACCACAATCAGAACAACAACAAAAATGCAATTTAGTTGCACATCTGTATTCCCCAACGCTCTTGTCCAGAGCAGACTTTGGTCTCACCTTTGGTCGTAGGACAGGGCCATGGATCGGATCCCAGCGTCGCAGCCTGGGTAAGCAAAGAGCCGCTTGAGGTCCCACACCTGCCAGACCATGACAACCCCCTGGTCTCCACCTGTCAGCAGGTACTGCCCATCCCGACTCAGCTGAATGGCCTGGGGGCAAAGCACAGGGACAGCTCTCAGATAAACGTGCATGATAAATGTTGCTCTTACTGCCCCGCTTTTCCTTTCATTAAAGGTTTCACATTGATAGCTGAATGTCCAGGGAGACTTTGATATCAACACAAGATTTTGGGGAGCAACATTATTGTTATATTATTTTACCCAGCAAGAGAATTAATGCTGTTATGAACAAGTCTCCAATACATTAGATGTCACTAGTTCAGTCTCACCTGACCTGTGATTTATTCCATGTCCCAAAGATCCAATATGAGGTCAGCTAAAGAAATTTACTCTTCTAATTAGCTAGATTTGCAAGATGCAGCAGCACTGGCATTAAAATATAGCACCTGACATTCCCCCAAGGGTCTTTAATACCAGCCTAGCAGAAGCTGAATGTTGACAGGAACTGAACTGTTATAAGAATCACTAAAATTAATTTAGACCAGCACTTTTAGATTCCTGCACTGGATTAATAAAATAATGATCCACCTCTCTTAACAGAGACAGTTTCCTTTAATCATCCATCCTGAAACTGCATGTTAAAAATTCAGTGGCATATACCCTGTTTTGTATCATCATGGGGACGGATGGCAAATCTGTATTTGAAATATCTAGTTGGGAACCAGATCATGAAGAAAGATGGGATGTCACTGGTTTTCAGAGTTAAGACTTCTTCAAACAGGAATCTTCAATCTATTTTAACATTTCTTGGGTGCTATTGGAAAAAAATTAAGATAACATACTGAATATCCAGAAGAATAATTTTCCTTCTTTACCTGATGACTATACCAGATGACACTATCAGATATTAAATGGACAGGATTCAGGAGAAATCTTTCTTAAAAGAGGGATTTTCTCAGTGTAAATAAGACAAAATGCGTCTTAAGAGAACTGAACTTGAAATTTTATTAGAGCAAGTGCTAATTTATGGTGTGAGAGAGACCATGATCCATCTAGCCCAGAGGTCTGTCCCCCAGCAAAGGTAGCAGGAGATGCTGCCAGCCTGGTCAGCACACAGCTCTCTCCCCCCGTTACCACAGCACCCAAAATCACAGGATTAGGAAAAACAGAAAGTTCCTGTTCCCTTTAATATCTATTTAGGAAAATTCATGGGCAGCACTTCCATAATCTTTTTCTGAGCCAGCTGATGCCTTCTGAGAGGGGCAAGTAATTGGCAGAAGTTTACCACAGGTTTATTCCCTGTTTTGAGGGGATCCTACCAGTTTCAGTGAATAGTCCATCTTGTGGACTTTCCTGAATAAGAATTCTCCATTCAACTCAGGCATTGCCTTCATCACTCTGTAAACTTTCAGCATTCCCCACCCCAAAAAGCATTGAATGAAGCTGGTTCCCAATACCAACCCCTGCAAAACTCCATGAATGACTTTTCACACAGCGTGTGAGCATTTTTTCCATGTGGGTCTCAGTAATTACTACTACAGAAACCCTGAGGAGGATAAAAAATTCATCTGAAAGGAGGCTCCTACCCTGCTTCTGTGCAGAAAAGAAATGTAAGCAGTAGAGGACACCAGGCCCTGATTTTATAGCCTCATCCTTCAACATCCAGGAAAACTGAAAAGTCTGCAGCATTTTCCAAAGAAACAAAACCAAAAAGTTGAATAGATTCTATCATGTGGAATGACGTCAGCATGAGCCACCAGCAAGATCAAGACCCTTGAAAGTACATTTTGGACCATGATTAACAATTCCAGCAAGCCCAAACCTTTTCTATGCTCTCTTTCTTTTTCCAGGTGCCTCTTCTCTACTCTCTTTCTGACTTTTGCTCCCCAGCTTGATTTCTGTTTTTCCTTCTCTGTTCTCTGCTTTTAGATTTGCCCACAATACTCAGCACAGAAGCAGCCTGTCCTTGGTTCTGCTCTTCTTTCTCCTCTGCTTCCTTATCAGTTCTTCCCTTTCCTTGTCCAAGGTCACAACCATCCCATTTCTTGCCATGGATCTTTTGTGCACCTCTTTATGAGGGATGATTGGTTGCAGTGAAAAGCTGCATCCATGGCCTACAGGTGTTCAGGACAGAATATGGATACTAAGCAATATCTACAAATGTATTTAACCTAAGGTTAGTGAATCAGTTAAATCTGGGCAGCCTTTCAGTGCAACACACACCCTTCACATCAGGATTAATTTGGGATAAATTTCAGCTGGCCCAGCTTCTCAACAGAATGATGTAAGAATGGAGGATGTTCAGACAGTGGCTTTTAAATTCCAAAAACACACTCTCTACAAACAAACTGATTCTTTTTGACTAAAACATTGTCACTGGAAGGCCTCAAGATGATAGTCTGCAAGCAAAATTCCAGCTCAGAGATTTAAAATTAGGAAACAGTAGAAAGAAATGAAGATGGGATTTTGCAAACATCTCTCTGCTGAAGTCTGTAATTACTTTGGCACTTGCAGGTTTGCAAATATGCAAAACTTTTTACATACCTCAGGAAAAGGAAATTTGGGGCTTTTCTTAACACAGAGAATTTATAGCACATGCACCACCAAAAAATCAGAGAAACAAAAACACAAAGATGTTACGTTCATGCAACACTGAAGTGTTTATACAGACTGCTGACAAGCCTAGAAACCAAAATATACAGTGTGTGTATGATGCTGCTTTGTGAGCAGCAGTAACTGAAGTCAGACATATTGCACATCTGTATTTTTTGTATTGCTGCACTCTATTACTGTGATGCCAAATACATCCTGTAAGAATTATACGATGTGTGACACTTAGATTAAGATAGAGCTTCTATATTATGTTATAAATTTTGAGTGTTTACTGCAATAACTCCCAAGGAGTCAGAGTGGATCATATTGCTGGAATTTTATTTCACACAATAACTTTAAAAGGAGTGTAATTGAAACACAAACATATACTGTAAACAAAATGTAACACTGAGCAAAAAAGAAAAAATTATAAACCTATTCCAGCCGTGTTCTGAACTAAGATGACAAGACATATATGTAAATTTAGACACAATAAAAAAGAACTTGTAGAGTTTTTCCAACCACATCTAAGTATAGAAAACTGAATATAACAAAGATTAGAATTGCATATTCTGAGTTGAAGCTTCTCCCTCTCCCCCCAAAAAATAAATGTTCCAACCATTAATTGCTTCTGTGATTGTTGTTATCACAAATGTGCAAAGGACCTTGAAAGCACAGACACAAGGAGCTTGAAAACTCTAATTTAGAGGCTGTCTTAGAAGAGCAGAGCAAGAAAGGGGCAGAAAACAAACTGATAAGACTGAAAATTATCTAGAACTAGCATGCACTGAGTGGATGATCATGAGATCTAACTAACCACACAAGTATTAAAGAGATTATTCATTAGAAGCAAAAATCAATATAGGGTAGTTTTCTTCTCTATAGCAATAGCAGCCTCCTAAGGGTATTTCCAAATTGCAATGAAGACCGTGACAAATAATTATTTGCTACACTTATAAAATTCAGCTGATGAAAATCCATTAACCTTATGGTCATGGTTCACTTGAATTTTATACTTGAGGCTTTTACTGAAGAAATGCTATATTAAAAGGCAAATTAAAGCCATTAATCTTTAACTCTTCCACTACCTACAACATGCAGTAGGTTTTGTGATCTTTTGGTTAAATAAAGTACAGGCTTTGAACCCTTACGAATACCTATGCAATTTTACTAAGTCATTGGCTTGTCATGAAGACAAGATGTTGATTTNTTTTCTCAGCCACTTGCCTATACATATATGAAGGGATGAAGGAATGAATGAGGGATGAAGAAATGAATGGAAGAAAAAAGGTGACCCTGTCAACATTTCAGTTTCATGATATGCCCTTCAAGATTTAACAAACAAAAGGATGTTTTTACTCCCAAGTACTCCAGCTGGAATAGAGGACGATATGAATCAATTTTACTGTTCTGCTTTTCCCAGCATAGTTTATCTGCAATTCTGCTAGGTATGAAACTGAAACAACCCTGCAACTAATCTTTCTCACAACACGAGCTTCAGACTCTCAAACAATCCCCAAAGCACACAATTTCAGCAATGCTCTAAAAGCTGCATTTCTGACTTGTATTTCCTTGGAAAGTCTCAAAACTTTGCACAAATCCCTTTTAACATTTCAGGTTTTTGAAAGGCAGTGCTTTGTAAAAAGGCAGAGCTGACACTGTGACAGCCCTGGCTTACAGCAGCAGGAGTCTTGTGGGTACTTCCACATTTCAAAACAGACTCAGGAAAGGAAAATAAATTGGTTCCTCTGGGTGAAACAGCATACAGTCTTTGTTTAGGGTAAAATAACTTTACCTCTCAGAACAAGCAGACTATTTAGAGTTAAAGGTATTCATTAAGATATCTAAACATGACATGGTAGATGTACTGCGATATGCCTAAGCTCCACTGAGCAATACAGTATTTAAAACAAAAACAGGTGGAAGGCATTGATTAGACCCTGAATTTCCCCAGAGGGCCTGATTTTTTTCTGGCAGTTTTCTAGCACGAGAATACAAGAAAGAAAATCAGAATGTTGATCCCAACCTCACTATTGAAAACTGCTAGTTTTGCCAATAACGTCCTGAAATACTGGCCCATAATGACACAGGAAAACCGAAGCTGTTACATTACAAATTCCACACTTATGACCTTTTTCCTTCCCTTTTCTATTCTCCCCAAGCAAAAGCCAATGAGGAGAGTTTGTCAGCACAGCCCATGGGTAGGTGCTATTCATTTTAAATGCCCCACTTTAATCATGCAGTTGCCACTCTCCTTCAGTGATGATGTAGTGCAGAAGCACTGGCAGAGACGCTGTAGGTTGTTTAAGCATAAAGCTCAGCTGGGACCACTGGGAGAGAAAGAAAACAAAACAAAACAAAATAAACCCCAAGCCCCTCTACAAACATAATTCTGGCCCACAGAGAGCAGAACTTCCATTGCCTCCAGCAACATTCCTAAAGCTGCGGGTACTGACTGAAACACTACAGAAATTGTTTTAGCCAGCAAGGGATTTCTAGATATTTTACAGATTTGCTGGCCTAGCTGACAACATAATCACAACTGAAAGTGACAGATTATCAACATTATTAATGTAAAAAGAGAAAATACTGTGATATGGTTTTGCTTTATGGAAAGAACTCTGGGATGAAGGGTAGGCTGAAAATCCCAGAAGTATTTGTACAAGGACAGCCAAAGGTAAAATTTCAGGGAACTTATGCAAAAATCTACATTAATTTGGAAAAATGTCTGGAGACAGAAATATACACATTCCTACTTCACTTCCTCAGCCTCAAACCTGCACTTGTGGCTGCCACAGAACACCAAAGTCAAATGCCCCCAACCCCTGCAGACTGCACTCTCACTATGGAAAAGGGACCTACACAGAGAGTTATTTCTGCATACTCCACCACCAGCATAGCTGACATTTTGAATGGATGACACAGGGATATTGGATTAGCAGAGCATAGTGCATGATAGGAGTTTTAGAAGGTTTTAAGTGGAATATACTGAGCTGCACCAGAAACTTCAGTGCTAATGAAGCAGTTCCATAAAAAATATAAAGTGCAAATAATGAAGATCAAAATTCTNTTCCTGAGATCTTCCATCAGATTACAAAAATCAGCTTGGAGGTGTGGTACTGCAGTACAGCTGGCAGCTTCTGTTCTGTTTCACAGGTACTATTACACAGGACTGGAAAGAGACCTTCATTTTGTATTAAAAATAATTTTCATAAAGCCATAAGCTTAAAATGCCTCCTTAATAGTTTTGGACTTGCTCCATGTGTCTCTTGCNACAGAAATATACACATTCCTACTTCACTTCCTCAGCCTCAAACCTGCACTTGTGGCTGCCACAGAACACCAAAGTCAAATGCCCCCAACCCCTGCAGACTGCACTCTCACTATGGAAAAGGGACCTACACAGAGAGTTATTTCTGCATACTCCACCACCAGCATAGCTGACATTTTGAATGGATGACACAGGGATATTGGATTAGCAGAGCATAGTGCATGATAGGAGTTTTAGAAGGTTTTAAGTGGAATATACTGAGCTGCACCAGAAACTTCAGTGCTAATGAAGCAGTTCCATAAAAAATATAAAGTGCAAATAATGAAGATCAAAATTCTTTAAAATACATTGACACATTCTTCCATCTTTAGTATGGAAAGAAGTGCTCATAACTTCACATAAGAGCTGAAAGAATGCCAGTAATTCTGTAAAACAAACATGATGGCAGAGAGGGGTTTTCTTCCTGATACATGCAATCCAAATAAAGGGAAAACTTTTGAGAGTTTTCAACTCAAGAGAGCATTGGAAATTCCAGCAG
>VZTT01030935.1:6930-29163 GCA_013400855.1 Buphagus erythrorhynchus | reverse complement strand
CAAAGTCAGTGACTCATAAGTTTTCATCCAGAGTTACAAAAATAGCCTAAAAATCATTCCTCTACAAAAAAAAGTTTTATCTCCAATTTCTTTTTGCATGAATAGGTCTCTTCATTGTTTTCCTGTTAACCTAGGATATGAAAAAGAAATGCCTTAAATTTATCCAAATCTGATTGGACTCTGTCATATAGTTTTGCCTTAGAAAATCAGAAAAGAGAGGAAACCTTCTGTTTATTAACTAATTTATCCTTTTGATTTCAGTAGCGTCTCATGCTGGCTGCACCAGCTTCATTTTCACCACACTGCACTGGCAGACTGTACCTGAAAAGTAATTTATCTTCAAATTAATCAATAGGAAAGAAAGGTGTGAAGAAAAATATATTTCCATTTTAAAAAATTCTTTTGGGTGCAGGTCTGGGCACATAACACAGCTGGACATCTCAGACACTGACACCAATTTCATCTAGCTGAGAACTTTGCAATTTTATTTTCAGTTAACAAATAAACATGAGCTAAAGAAGCACACCTACACCCTTTGAAATGTCCTATATGACCACACTAACTTCACTGAAACCCACTAAATCATAGGTGCAACTATTACACCTCAAAAAAGATACTGAGCAAACAAAACACAACAGCTGGATTTCCTGACTTTCATCTATTTGTTAGGAGTTGTGAGACACCTCCCATTAGTCTGATACCATAATTTAACAGTCTGCAGTAGAACTAGTCTCTGAAATCACTTGCCACACTTACCAGAGATGACACTGGTCCTTGATAGTGTGAATGTTCTCTGACCCATAAAGTTAACTTTATTAATAAACCCACTTCTGGTTCAGTGATTCTTTGCTGAAAAAATAGAGGCCGTTGACAAAGACACTGAACAAAAAGTGTAGAACCCCATAGTATTCCACTTGCCAAAGATGCTGATTTTTGACCCATTAACCATTACTCTTGGGGCCCAATTATCTACCCAGTTTTTTACTCACCTAATTGTCTAGTCCTCCAGACTGCAACAGGTCTTCTAAAGATAATATAAATCTCAGAAGGCAATAAACCACACGATTTACCCTTAGTAAATCCATGTTGACTCTTCCCAGTCACTTTTCCCTTCTGCATGTGCCCTGAAATTACCACCAAGAGGACATGCTCCAAGATGTTCCCAAGAGCTGAAGTGAGGCTGATGGCCTAAAGATCCCCAGATAATAATTTTGGCCTTTATTTTGAAGATGTGGGAAACATCTTCCTTCCTCCACGCATAACGAAGTCCCTCGATTTCTACAGTGTGTCAAAGATTCTAGACAGCAATCTTGCCATCACATTAGCTAGTTCTCTCTACATCCATACATGCAGTTTTACCTACCTGAGTTTCCTGTGGAAACTAAGCATGTACTAGAAATAAAACAGAAGTTGAATAGCTGCAGATTATTAGATAGAAGAGCAACAGAACATTAGTACTACACAGGATTATATTATCAAACCCATTAGACTTACATATCATGTAACTGATTCATTTTTATAGTTGTCATGAGAATGCAGGAAAAACTCAATGGGAAAATGATAGCAGTATGAGTCACAATTCTCTTTCATGATAACAAATCAGGTAAGTAGGTATGTTTGACATTTGCTGCCTTCTAATTTCAGAAAAAACTGCCTGAGGCAAAAAATATATTAAACTGAAAATTAAACTTTCCTTCAGTCACCAAGGTATTAAATCACTCACCGGTATAGAAATCCTATGTTCTTGAAAAAAAATTGTTAGACAGCAGTAATGTATGGCTTGTCCAAATACTACCAATAGGTATGAAAGAGACCCCAGAATGGCTTGAGTTGGATGAGACATTAAAGATCATTTAGTTCCAACACCCTCTCGTAGGCAAGGACACCATGTATTAGACCAGGTTACTCAATCCAAACCGGCCTTGAACAATTCACTGATGAGGCATCCACAGCTCCTCTGGGCAACTGGCTCCAGTGTTTTACCATCCTCACAGTTCTTCCTAATATCTCATCTAAATCTACTCCCTTTACGTTTGGAGCCATTCCTCTTTGTCCTGTCACTACACATCCTTGTCAAAAGCCCATCTCCTGATAGCTTGTAGGATTCCCTCACATTCTGAAAGGCTGCAATTTGGTCACCTCCAAGGCTTCCCTTTTCTAGGATGAACAATCCCAGTTCTCTCAGCCTTTCCTTACAGGAGGTGTTTTACGTTCCTCTAATCATCTTGGTATCCATATCCCTCCTCTGGACTCACTCCAACAGGTCCATGTCCTTCCTGTGCTGGGGCCCTAGAGCTGTATGCAGCACTCCAGGTGGGGTCTCACTAGAGCAGAGAAGCATGACCACCTCCATCAACCCACTGGCCACACTTCTTTTGGGGGATACCAGGAAAAGGTTGTCTTTCTAGGCTGGAAGCACTCATTGATGGGTCGCATTCAGCCTCACATCCACCAGTAACCCCAAGATCTTCTTGTAAGGGCTGCTCTAGATCTGTTCATCCCCCATCTTGTGTTGATACTGGGGATTGCCGCAACCCAGGTCCTCCCTCCTACCCTTTTTTAAAATGGGTACAAAGCTTCCCTTTTCCCAATCACCTGGGACTTCACTTAATGACTGGGACTTTTCAAATATTGTGGAAGTGGCTTGGCAACTACATCAACCAATTCCTTTAGACCTCTGGGTCCCAAACACTTATGTACCTTCAGGGTTTTCAAGTGGTCATGAGCCTGATCTTTACTTACAGTGGGAAGCACCTTGCTCCCCTAACCCTCCCCTGCTCTCCATCCAGTCCATAAGTGTGGGTAGAGAGATCGCCATTGAATACCGAGGTAAAAAAT
Organism: Buphagus erythrorhynchus; assembly: GCA_013400855.1. Classification (NCBI taxonomy): domain Eukaryota; kingdom Metazoa; phylum Chordata; class Aves; order Passeriformes; family Sturnidae; genus Buphagus; species Buphagus erythrorhynchus. The sequence goes on along the minus strand of VZTT01030935.1, from coordinate 26,325 downwards.
TTGTTAAGCACCTCAGCCGTGTGATATTCAGCTATTATAACAATATATATAACATTAACTGTTTGGGGTTTTTTCTCTGCTTTTCTTTTTTGTTTTTTTCATTTTTTCCTTTAATTACAGAAAGAAACCAATGGGACAAATAATGAACCCTGATCATGCTGAAAAATCATCATGGGTTGATTAACTATTGAATGACCTACCTTTTAAAGAAAAAAGATAAAAAGTAAACACTACTAAAGTAGTTTACTTCGTTTGGAACCATATAATTGTATTTTCTTTCTTGCTAAGTCCAAGCTGAAGAAAACTATCAGGATACAACCACAGTTTGAGTCCTGACATGATAATGTTATCATGTTCTGCTATGTTTTGTAAATAGAGTAGCAGCAGTGCTTCAGCAAATTTACACCGGAGTTATGAGTCAACTTAGAATTTGGTTCCAGACCTGCAGTATTGATTCAGATCTCATTAGATCAATGAATCGGTAAGATGGCCAGCTTTTCTGTTTTAAAATCCTGTCTAGCTGGGTGGCAGAAAATGGATACTCCCAACCTGAGAGATAGAAATGAACGACTCTCCAAGACACAGCTTGGCGATAAGGTGCTTAGCTGGATGCCAAACTAGATTATAGAGTGACACCGTCATGTAAGTCTTACCAGCCATGTGGCCACATTTCATTTCTTTACAGAGGCAAGGATTTGTCAGCAGATTATCTTTTTGTGTAGCCTCACTATCAATCGTGATTTAACAGCACTTACATCTGACCTACTTTTCCATCATCACACAAACCACTGTGATCACTACATGTGAATAGTGGTTTAAAGTGTATGTTCATAGTGACATAAAATATATGTTCAGCCTGTCAGCATTTCTTCTGTTTGTCGGGCTAAGCAGAATTGTTGCAAAGGTTTAGTACTCTACTCACCTTCCCTCATCTTAACAAAAAAACCCCAAAAAACAAAACAAGACAAACAAACAAACAAACAAAAAAATCCAACAAAACAAAACAAAACAAAAAAAAAAAACCAAACAAAAAAACCCCCAAAAAAACAAAAAAAAACCAAAAAAAACCAAAACAAAACAAAAAAAACACAAAAAAACAAACAAAAAAAAAGTCACCACAAACTTGGAACAGATTTTTCAGAGGAAAACATCACATTACTTGTCATAAGCATAAAAGAATTGTAAGCATACTAAAAAGTTATGCACCACAAGCATTCTTTGAGCGTTAAATCTAGAAGTTCTCCTGTGGCTTTCTGGTCCTCTGCCAAACATTCTTTCATTTCAGGGATGTCTCACAGAGTGCAACAGACAATGGTCTAAGCTTTGGGACTATGGAATATATGCCAGATACACCATACTACCCCAGGAGGAATTAATTCAATTTGCCTTCACTTGATTCTAATCACACATTCATCTGTTAGTTGTGGCACTGAGTACCTGCAGCTTACGTTTTTAATTAACAGCACTGTTATAGCTGCAACTAGGGGAATATCAAAAGTGCATTCACAATTCAGTTGAACTTTATATTCTTTTTTTAATTTTACAGAACACACTGTGCCACTCAATTTTTAAAATTTATGTTTGTAAATATAATAAATATAAATACATATATTTATAACATGAATCCTATTCTCTATATTTGCATCTTCACCTAGATATAAACCACAATACTAATATAAAACATATACACTACATAATAATAGGGATATAATATATAAAGTTTAATAAGGTAAAATTCCAAATTTTGCACCTGGAGTGGGGCAAAATTGTGGAATTTGGTTGTGTGTATATACTAGAGAATGAGAGGCTGGAGAGCAATGCCATGGGAAGGGATCTGGAGTCCCTGGCCTGTGGCAAGCTGAACATGAGCCAGCAGTGGCCTGGCAGCCAGGACGGCCAACCCTGTCCTGTGGTGCATCAGGCACAGCATCACAGCTGGGAAAGGGAGGGGATTGTCCTGCTCTGCTCTGAGCTGGGGTAGCCTCACCTCCAGTGCTGGGGGCAGGTTTGGGTGCCACAATATAAGAAAGATACAAAGCCATTTGAGAGCATCCAAAGGAGAGGAACAAAAATGGTGAAGGGCCCAGAAGGGAAACTGTATGAGGAGCGGCTGAGGTCACTTGGTCTGTTCAAACTGGAGAAGGACTGAGGGGACAACTCATCAAGTCTACAACTTCCTCATAAGGGGAAGAGGAGAGGCAAGTACTGATCTCTTCTCTGTGATGACCAGTAACAGAACCATAGGGAATGGCCTGAAGTTGTGTCAGGAAACATTTAGACTGGATATTAGAAAAATATTCTTCCCCCAGACAGTGTCTGACAATCAAACAGGATCCCCAGAGGAGAGATTATAGCATCAAGCCAGAGAGAGTTCAAGAAGCATTTGGCCAAGGTTCTCAGGCACCAGGTGTGATTTTTGGGGTGTCCTGCAGAGGGCCAGGAGCTGGGCTTGATCCTGATGGGTCCTTTCCAACTCAGCATATTCTATGATTCTATGAACTTTACCAAAACAAGATAAACAAAATAAACCTAAAGTTTTAGATATGCCTCAATACAAACTTAGTTGCATCTGGCTACTCTGAAAAAAGTGGTAAAATTATTTTGCATATGACATAAAATAATAACTTCATTCCAAAACTTCTGTATTTCCTCAGAAGACTACCCCTTCTGAAGTAATCATTCTTCCTCCTTTTAAGTCTATTCTTCAGCTACTCACCTCAAATGCTACAGAAAAGGGTATCTCTGGGCAAAGTCAGAGCAAAGCAGGAGGAATGCAGAAGAACATTCTCTTATAGAGGAAGAAAAGAAAACATTGTTCTGTTTCTCTTCTACCCATAAAATGAATTTTCCTTTGTTATATAACTGAAATAAGAGTCTCACTGATAAAATGCAATGTATATTCATAATAAGCAACTTCTTGTTATTGAAAATTATAAGTTTTTGTTTGCAATGTAATCAACTATGGGTGATTACGTCTCAGGAGAAAATATTACTGATTGCACATTTTATGTATAAATATCTGTTACCATGGAGTCTGAATATTGTTACAGAATCTTTTTTAATTAATAAAGAACAAAGTTGGAAAACAGATACTTTCAAATGAATGATGCAATACAACTGCAGGCAAGACTTTCAATTGTGATACTCTAATAAAAAACAGTAAGAGTTCATTTCTGACCCAGAACAACAAAGAAACAACAACGTTTGCTAAGACAAGAAGGTAAGAAAAATTACCAAGCAGTCTGGGAATTAGACTAGTGAAAAAAAATTAGTGGTTGAGGTCAGGAAGTCATAGGTCAGGAAGTGATCTATGTGGTGTCATAAACATATAATTTCAGTCTTTCAAGTGCTCTGACTTATTCAACTACATCCATGGATATGCTGTGTGGATTCTTGGTCAAATACATTACTGCCAGAAAAGTAGTGTTTCTGTCTCTGCAGTCGTGGGGCAGTCACGTTTGCTGTCACGTTCAGGTTGGTTAGCCTGAAATGCAGAGGCCCACCTGTAACTGGGATCAGTGCAGAGAACAGCACTACAGCTGGACTCTGGAGCCTTTAGCAATCCCATCTGAAGTCACAGTTGCCTGGTCATTGAGACTTTGTGGAGAACAACTGGAGTTTGGAGCTAGGAAGTGCCAAGACAGTTGTTCTGATACAAGATCCCAGAGGTCCTTAGGAGCATTGAGACGTGGCCCTTCTAATACAACTGCTGGTATTTAACTATACTATACATTAAGGGACAAAACATTGCTTTATGGTTAACTGAAATGGTGACCCCCTGAGCTGGTTTCACCTGGGGAAGGACAGACTCAGAGGTTTTTCTCTATGAGAACTTCCTCTGTGAGTTGATGGGACCCATTGAAGGCTGGTTTGGTTATTGACAGCGTAAGAAACCAATTGGAGAAAGTTAGTTCGCTTTGTGAACACACATTTTGAAGGAGGTAACCCGGGAAAAAGCTCTCTTTTATTTCCAGTGGCTGAGCAGGTAACACCGGCCTGGCCCGGGGGGTTGGGGAGGCCACTGGGCCCCGTTTGAAAACCAAGAGACCCGATGGCAGGGGGAGGAAAGGCTCGTTGATAAAACCTTAGCCCGGCTTCCTACCCCGTGGGCCCGTGGCTCTGGGGGGGGATCCCGGCTCCTGCTGCTGGCTCGGAGCAGCTTCGGAGGGGCCGAGCCCGCCCGGCCCCGCACGGGGGCACTGAAAATTCCTATAAACCGCGGAGAAAAAACATGGGAGGTCGGAGTGTTCTATTTAATAAATCATTTAACTAAAAGCACCTGTGTTAAAAATCTTTGCCCCAAGAAAAGAAGGGAATCTCAGTTTTCTGTGGATGAAGAATGAACAGAAATAAATAAATAAATAAATAAATAAATAAATAAATAAATAAATAAATAATAAATAAATAAAGAGATCTTTTGCTTTGGAGCAGTGTTCATTCTTAAAAGCAATACCCCATGAGTTTAACATGGCCCATAAGCACAGCTTTGGGGAAGCTGTAAAGATAAGAAGAGCTTCACGACTTCGCAAATTTTTTCCCGGGCAGATGCAAATTGTAATAGTGAAACCACGAAAAGCCTAGAGGTTTTTTTTTTCCTCCTTATAAAAAAAGTCCCTATGGCCTAACAAAAGAAAACTTCTCTCTCCGAAGTAAACTGAAAAAAAAACTATTTAAATTAAGAACTAACTAAGTGGTTTTTTAAGTGTTTGTTTTGTTATTACGAAAGTTGAAAAAAGAAAGGAGTGGTCTAAAGACCTTATTCTAAATTTACTTTTCTTTCTCTTTCTTTGTGTAGTTAATAAAGTTTTTTATATCCTTTTAAGTTTTACGTCTACCTTACTCTTTTACTCCTAGTTCTGTCTCACAACAAAAAATAAGTATATTTAAATGGACAAAACGATAACATTTTTTAGTATGTTGGCCCAAAAATTCAAATTGAGCCAAAACATTTTTTGAAAAATTTAAATAAAACCAAGACACCCCCTTAAAGAAATTACTTTTTAAATTTTGTATTGAATGTGGAGGCAGTCTAGTTCCACCAGAGGGGCTGTTGCTGGAAGAACTTTTGATCTATCTTTATATGGCATATCCAAAATTACACAGAAAACTTGTAGCAGAGAAAGAAATTGGGACAAAGATACCAGAATAGTTGCTTAGCACCAACAAAATCTTCCTCTCTAAAAGGGTATGGTAGTTTTCTGGGAAGGAAAAAGCATTATTTTGCACCTTTCCCACATGCATTTCTTCAAAGGCATTTAGGAAGTGAATGAACATGAAAATGTGTGCTTCATTACAACTTCATCAACTTAACAGATCAAAATTGCCTAATTTGTGTCTACTATGTAAACACTAAAGTGTTTAAATATTGAAAAGGCATACTTTGGGATGCTAATTTAAATTCTATAATACTTAAAATGCTATTTCAGGTTTTCAATGTTTTGAAAAAAATTGTTGGGAAAAAATTTCATTACAGAACATGTCATAAATACATCCTAAATATAGTCCTTTATGTTGTTTCACCAGAAAATATCAATCTTCTTTGCTCTCTGCTGGTAGGCTGTCCTCTTCCTTGTCAATGTGCTTAAGACTGATGAAAGCATTAATGAGGCAAGTTTAAGAATTCAGGGGACACTAGGAAAGGAAGAGATTTATAAAATTCTATTTCTCTGCCATAAGTACATCACTTAAGGAAACATTAGAGTTTCTGCTGCAGTTTTATGACCTATGAAAAGGGAAAACTAGCTTCCTGTTCTTCTGGTCAACAGTACCCAACAAAGTCTGTGTCAGCACTTGGACTTCCCATGCTCATTTATAGTCCTACTCTACTTAACCAAAAAAAAAAAAAAAAAAGCCACCAAAAAACAATTTTCTCCTGGTCTCTTTATCCCAATCTCTTATGCAAAAGTTAAATACAGTAACAGTCAAATCCTACATGTTTGAAATAGAATCATAGATTAATAGAATTAAAGAATATACTGTGCCAGAACAGACTCATCAGGATCAAGTCCAACTCCTGATCCTGTGCAGGACCCCACAAGAATCCCATCACATTCCTGAGAGCATTGTACAGCTAATTCTTGAACTCTGTCATGTTTAGTGCTGTGACACTTCCCTGGAGACCCTGTTCCAGTGCTCAGTCACCTTCTGGGAGAAGATTTTTTTTCTAACAGCCAGCCTAAACTTCCCCTGAATCAGTTTCATGCTGTTTTCTCAAGTCCTATCTTGGGTCACAGGGGTGAAGAGATCAGTGTCTGCCTCCCTGATTCCTTTTGTGAGTATGTCAAAGGCACTATATTGAGGTCTCCCATCGTCTTCTCTTTTCCAGGCTGAACCTCAAGTGACCTCATCCGCTCCTCATAGAGTTTCCACCCTAGACCTTTCATCATGCTTTTTGCTCTCCCTTGGACACCCTCTAATAGCCTAATACTTTTCTTATATTGCAGCACCCAAACCTGCCCCCAGCACTCGAGGTGAGGCTGCCCCAGCTCAGAGCAGAGCAGGACAATCCCCTCCCTTGCCTAGCTGGTGATGCTGTGCCTGATGCCTCCCCAGGACAGGGTTGGCCATCCTGGCTGCCAGGGCTATTATATATAATATAATTGATAATTATATTTGAAGTAATTTTCAAATGAGATGAAATGGAGTCTAATAATCTGAATACAAAATAATAAAGGCACTTATTTGGTTTATATTAAACCTATGTCTATGGGACAGTCATGGTTTAAAAAGTAATACATTTCTACTTCTGATAATTTTGGATTGATTTGGTTTTTTGCAGTTTTACTGTGTAGATTAGATATTTTCGGAAAAAAATATAAGTCAAAAAGTAAGCTAGGTTGCCATTATATACTCAGTGTTCTGCAAAATTTGGGGTTGGGTGTTCTATTGATTTAAAGCTTCTTTAGTTGAAAGAAAAAAAACGTCAATTCACAAAACAGTCCCGTGGACAGAAAAGAAACTATCATAAGCCCTTCTTTATCTTCTGACTTAAATTTCAACTAAATAATTCAAAATCCTCTGTATTTGAAGTCAATTTCAAGAGGGATCCTCTTATATAATGTTGATATTAGCTTAATCTACAGCTTTAAATATGATCTTGGTTTCTATTGTCATTGGTTTCTATGCTATGAGTCAGAAAGATCATATTTTTTCCTAAAGGTAGTGTCAGTCCAGAACAATTTTAACCTATCCCTGACTGTATTGAAGTGATCTCTCTCATGAGTCTGTGAGCTGAAACAGAATGGCAAGCTCATGGGAAAAGCTGCTTGCTATATGCAAAAATTATATGGCTGCTGTTGAGTATCAAAGTCTTCTAAAAATGTGTGAGTCCAAAAATTATGTTAAAAGGATCCGTGGGTGCTTCTGTCAACCTGTGATTGCAACCATGGTTCCTAGTACCCATTTGCTGAAGCAGCTATTCATATTTTTTGGCATACATCCTTCATCTGAAGCCTTCTGGCATCTCTGTTTCCTATCCTTATGCTCAGAGAAGTGGTAGAAATGGCTTATAATAGGAAGGAGTCCTCTATAAGGGAAGGTATTTTAGAAATTTGGCTGGGCAGCACAGAAGTCATGAGAAGCTGCAGGCGTTTAAAAACTGGCAGGAAGAACAAAAGGAAAACAGCAGTGTTGGAGAAAGACTAGGAGATGGCACTGATCTTGAGATGACCTCAAGAGCTTGCCAGATTGGCAAGTTCATTAGAACTGCAGCACCTCTCTATGCTGTACAGTGTACCAGCCAACATAGATGCTATGGAGAGGGAATACACCGACAGTATGCCTGTAGTGATATGTAAAGCCTCGATGTCTTTGTATAGCAATATAAATATAAATATATAGCTTCACGTGCCTGATGTGAGCTCACAGACTTGGTACTGGAGAAACTGCGACTGTCATTGGTATGATCTTAAACTAAACAGCAGCATCTAAATCCAGTATTTTCTGTGGCAGAGTAGATCAGTTATTCAAAACAAGTGACTGTTGCTGCTTGAGAGAGAGATTGCAGGTGGATCACAGGCCAGGTGGAGGGAGATACATTGATGGAGGTATGAGGTAGAAATGTAATCCTGACCTTTCCTCTAATGTGTAGTATATTATGTAGTACGATAAATATGTTTAAAACAGATCAAGAGTCAGTAAGACACAAACCAGTGTAACAACTACAGGCAGCATGTATTCATTTTCATTTTAATTTTTATAGTAGGAAGTAAGTGAATTCCAGAGAATTTCAGACTTGATTATCTCATTAATAGATAACAGAAATATCTATTAGCAATATATACCTAATTATTGTGTAACAGTAGATCCATTACAATAATTTTATATTTATGACAACTGCCCCCAGCACTGGAGGTGAGGCTGCCCCAGCTCAGAGCAGAGCAGGACAATCCCCTCCCTTGCCTGGCTGGTGATGCTGTGCCTGATGCCCCCCAGGACAGAGTTGGCCCTCCTGGCTGCCAGGGCAAAGCTGGCTAATGGTCAACTTGCCACTGATCAGGAACCCCAGGTCCCTTTCTGCAGCACTCACCAGCCTCTGCTTTTCCAGTCAGTCTATACATCCATGGTTCCCTGTTCCATCTGCGGAATTTGGCACTTACCCTTGTTAAACTGCATGTTGTTGGTGGTTGCCAAGCCCTCTAATTTGTTGAGGTCTCTGCAGGACCTCTCTGACTCTAAAGAAATCAACAGCCCCTCCCAATTTATTATTTTCAGCAAATTTTCTTGGTATTCCTTTGAGTTTTTCATACAAATCATTTACGAAGATGTTAAAGAGCACAGGGCCTAAAATGGAGCCCTGAAGAACCTCACTGATGACTGCCTGCCAGACCTAATAGAACCCTATCCACTATAACCCGTTGTGTTTCACCCATGAGCCAGTTGCACACCCACCATATGATGTGTTTTTACAGCTGTTTGATGGACATTTCACCAGAAGGATCCTGTGAGAGACAATATCCAAAGCTTTGGTGAAATCCAAAAAGATTACTTCTTTCTTCTTTCTATCTATTCACAGAGGTAGCAATCATCCAGTTATGGTCATTGAGAGAACTCACTATCTGTACAATTGGCAATTTCCCAAATAGGCAACTCTTTTTAGACATCAGACTTCTTTCGAAAGAAATAGATGGTGTTATCTTTTTAGAAAGTATACTGAATGAACACTTAACAAGACAATAACCAGAAAGGAAAATTAATTAGTCAATACAAGTTGCAAGTTAGCATTTCTGTAGAAGATTTTAAACAGAATTTCCATCCCTACTAGTGATGAAGGTGGCATTTTTCACATCTTATCTCATTAGGGTTGATCTTTACTGGGTTTTCTGCTGTTCCATGAAGTGCACTCAATGCCATCATATGCTCCTTTCACAATGTGCAGCTCGACATTACCAGTGTCCTGAAGATAAGAACCATACTTCAAAAAATAATAATGAAAAGTATTAATGTTAATGTATATGTTACTATATATATTTATAGTTTTTATTTTCATCCTCTACATGATAATCCTTAAAAGGATAATGCAGAAGTTACTCGTTCTCTAAGACTGGAATTGCTATTCTCTTTAAAACAAAATCAGTTCTCTTTATCAGATGTGATCATATTACCACAAGCATCTAATGAAATACTGAGAACATCTATGCACATTGACACAAAGGCCGTGATTTTTCAAGGAATTCCCCGGAGACAGATTTCAAGGAAACCTTAGGAAATTCACTGTCTGAGGTGTTTTGCAAATTCTGCTGATCTTCTTGTGAGCTGTAGAGCTACCTAGGTCCTCTAGAGCAACAAAGGAATTTTAAATTTTTTTAACAGAACTGACAGCTTTCACTCCCAGATGGTAAGTACTTTGCAATACAGATAAAAGCATGATATTAAAGACAATTCTTACAGATTTCATTTTCTTAAAACTTCAATAGAGGACTGGAAAAAAAAGTGTTTATATGTTTTAGCTCACTGGAAAATATTTATTTTATTAATCAAGGGTGTTTGTCCTGGGTAACCCAAAAAATAGTATTCTATATGTTACCTATGCTGGCCTGCCCAAGATCATCACTGTCTCTTTCAGACGTGGGGACCAGAAGCAGAACTGGGATGTGTTACCCTACATGGAGGTGGCTGGCCCAGGATGGCTTTAAAAGAGAAGGAACAGACACCCAGAGGGATCATCTGTTCTCCCCAGGGCTTCGGAGTGGAGGCTGCATTACATGCATGAATGCTGCATTAAAATAATATCAAAAGATCACACCTTTCCACTTAAAATCATTGTCAAATCATCCATTTCTGTATGTGTGGTTAATCATTATCTTAGGACGTGCTTTCTAAATACCATGGGAGTTCACATTACTTCAGAACAACAAACAGCTGCTCAGTTCAGTTCTACGCTTCAATGTCAGTTTACCTCTACTCAGTCATTGTTCTTTAGAAAATGAAATCAGTGGAACACCTTTAGTATGAGGAATTTTAAAAAAGGGCTAATTTGTAATTAGTTAGTTTTTGTTAATAATAATATAATTAACTATAAAATGACTCAATGAAGATCAAAGATAAAAACAGTAATAATTAACAGTTCTAGTTCTGTCAGGAGAACTGAAATTTATTAATTTCTTTATTTTCATTAGCAGTATCTGCCTTCTTTTGCTTATAACTTACATGAGATATCAGGAGTGGGCTTTCCTTAGCTTGTTTTAAACTTTCAAAGGTTTTGGGAAAAAAAAAAAATAGGTTTTCCAAAAGTAATCTAGAACTGTTCGTAGTAATACAAAATTAGAGCTTCAAATCCCTTAAAAAATATTGTGCCAGCATAGGTTTTCACTTCATGAATTTGCTGTACTTTGATTTGCTCAGCACAGAGACAACTTAATATCCCTTAATATTTTTCCTACTGCACCTTGACATTGCTATTAACTTCCCTATTTGTCTGTTCTATTTATAATCAGGAAGGTAGAGCAACTCAAATGAACTCTTCTTGTCTTTCATTTACATTGTTCAAATATTAATTATTTGGTAAGAAAACCACATTTGCTTGTGTTCGGATGATAGATTTTCCTCCTTGAAGCTTCATAATTCCTGTACATATTAATAACACTTCTGGCTTTACTCCTTTCTATTACACAGAAGAAATAAAAAGGGGAAGTAGTTCACCCCACATTACACTTTGATATCATTTTTTTTTCATACAGAAATCTTTCAGGTGGATCCAGTCACACTAGCTTGCTCACTAGTCTGTTCAAATACTCTAGAAAAGCAAGCTAAAGAACTTGGAAATTAGGCACCCCATGGAGTGTTAGTAATTCTCACAGCATTATAAATATTGATAATTACAAAATTGTTCAGTAAATATATCTCTGGTGCAAAACATACCATGGGAAGCACTGAAGGAGATTTTCCCCATAAAAAAAATAGAAAAAAATAAAAAGAAAAAAAGAGAATCCTCCAGAGATTATGCTACCTTGCTGTGAAATCAAGAAATTTCGCTGAATAGATCATTGCTTCCTTCAGGGAAAAGAAAAATTTTAGAAATGTGTCAGGCACAGCTGGGTATTGGATGATAAAGAAAATTTAAAGGATTAAATTATAGCTCTGTCTTTCAAAGTGAAAATGAAAACACAGATTTTCATGAAGAAATTTACATGATCCCATCTATAATTGGGTATCAATGACAGGAGTTATACCAGGTAACATTTTGATTGCCTACAGCCCCATTTTCAGCTTTGATGATGTACCCATGGAAGTTTTGAACTTGTATGGTAAAACTGGACCTAGGACCCCTGAGAGGGGGCTGAGCAAGGACAGACTGGGCTGGGGGTGTTTTCTTGGCCGTGATAGAGGGTATCTGAACCAGTCTATGTGGATTTTCAAAACAAGCGAAGTGCAGTATTTGGTTCTGTGCCAACTGCCAATGCTCAGGTGCTGGTGGCGTAGCAATGCCGAGGCTGTGCCGGGACAGCACCGGGGCAGTACTGGATCAGTACAGGATCAGTACCGGGGCTGTGCCGGATCAGTACCGAGGCAGTACCGGATCAGTACCAGATCAGTACCGGGGCAGTACCGGATCAGTACCGGGGCAGTACCGGGGCTGTACCGGATCAGTACCGGGGCTGTACCGGGTCAGTACCGAATCAGTACCGGGGCTGTACTGGATCAGTACCGGATCAGTACCGGATCAGTACCGGATCAGTACCGGGGCTGTACCGGCGCTGCCCGGCCCGGCCCCAGGCGGTGCCAGCGGCTGCAGCGGCCCCAGCGCAGGGCACGGCTGAGCCCCTCAGCCCCGGGGAAAGCCTGGGCAAGGGAGGGCAAAACGCTGCCCGGCAGGCAGGGCTGAGCCAGGGGAACCGAGCGAGAAACAGCCCTGCGAGCCCCGAGGGGACAGCGGGAGCAGGGACGGAGATGTCCTGGCAGGGATGTTTCTGGGAGAGAAACTGCTGCTTTTGGAAAGATATTAATCATCTAATGGTCTGTAATCATCTGATCTAGTCTCTGAACCTTCTCAAGTGAATAACAGGGAAGTTCTAGGCATGCATAAGATTTATGCGACTTCTGCAAGATACCATAAAACTACTGAAGCAGAGTTTTTAAAAGGTACTGATACTCACAGCAAATATAACCCTTGGGGAAAATCTGCAAGTTCATCTACACTTAAAACAAAAATAGAATCAGGGGTTGCTACTTCTTGTGACAATTGAATGCATTGCTGTCACTAGAAGACAAGGGTAAATTAATGTAGATTAACATTAATTTCACTCTCATGAAATATAGAATTTGCAAAATGGTATCTCAAATGCATGTGTGATTCAATTTAAGTTATTTAAAAATATGTAAAGGTCCTTTTACTTCTAACATATCTTACTTGTTCTCAAACATAGAATTCTTTATTTTTCTTTAAGTATAGCCTAGTTAAATATCCTTTGCTATGAAAAATAACTTGTAGAATGAATTAAAATGAGTATTCAAAGGCGTTGAAGCATAGCAACCTAAACCACTTTAAAGCCACTGGTGTGCTTTCCTTAGATAACTGTACTTGTATTTCATACATTTCTAAATGAAACACAGCTCCACACTAGCTATTAGTTGAAGTGTAGATTCATGAGATAAAATATAAACAATTACTTCACTAAAAGCATTTATTGCAACACTAATTAAGTTGTATTTTTCTAGAGGAAGAATGATCTCAGTATCAACAAATAAAAGCAATGCAGATTTAAACTACTAAGGAATTTTGTATATTTCGCTATGATAATCTACTATGAGTCTCTAAACAAAGACATAGCACAACTGTTTCTAAAAATAATTCTGGGCAAAGTAATGGGGGACCCTTGTTCCCCTAAGGTTTCTCAGGTTCTCATTGATTCTAAATTCCCTCCATAACCTCTCTCCTTGTAGTGTCCCTTAAATCTCTTTAGTTGTCCAAATTATGGGGTTGAGTTGAGAATATTTTGGTTGATTGAGTCATTAAACACTGGCAGTCCAGTCTCTCACATGACCAGTGTTTTCAACCTGTGCTGCTGTGTCCTCATGTGCTGTTTCCATTGTCATCAGTACCATGATCAAGATGATCAAGACACTTCTGGTCATGTTTAGACTTGAGGATCAGCAGGTTGTATAGCTCAGCTTACGCTTGTAGCTGCTGGGTTAAGGATTTAACCCTTTAGAAGCGATGGAAATAAGACACAGCTACATGGTCCCTCTCGTGGTAGGAAAGAGAGAGGAAGACGAGTTTATTCTAAAACACACTGCTTAAGTACAGTCTCCTGCAACTCCAAAGACAGGATAAAGCTGATTGGTGCAGAGAAGGTGACACCTCTTTCCCATGCTTCTTGCACGTACCCAACAGGTGTTTACCATGTTATTAATTCTTCTGTTATGTTTACATGAGATAAATTAGCTAGCTTTGGGAAAGATCCCTGGCTGAGCCTGAGAAAACTCGGACTGGAAAACTCTCACAAGAGGTTTTTCTGAGCCTATGGCTACATTCACTGGTTACACAAAATCTAATCAAGGTTCATTCTGATGTTTGGGAAAAGGTGTTGGTCACATTTTGTGTCTTCTGCTTAAGAAAATGTTGGCTAGAGCTCTCAGATTTATCCTAACAGCTGTGCTAACTTGGCTTATGCAGAGGGCTACCTCACCTTCCTCCTCCCCAACAGGGTTTAGTCTCATTGTGTCCCAACAAGTCCTTCTGAGCTGTGCCTAGAGTGGCCACAGGCCAGGAGAAGCAGCATCAATGGGGCAAGCCTCATTGTAGGCGATCAGGGCAGTAGGTTGGAAAAGTGAGACTCACAGTCACAGCCTAGGTCAGTTCAAGAAAAAATCTGAGCACTTGATTCCATACAGACCCCATGAGATGAGGGCAAACCTTTTATCCTCACAGCTCTTTCCCAGAATTCAGAGTCACAAGAGGTCACCAGTTCAGAGCTAGCCTAGAGCACAGGTGGCTAAAGCCACAGTAGATAATAGCGCAGAGCCTATTGGCGCTCCCAGGGCCCTGCCACTAACTTTATTGGGGAGATGAAGGAAATATCCTCCATGAGAGATAGTTTTCCAAATCTCACACAGGAGAACAGAAACAGACGTAGGTATCCTGTATCCTATACTTTCTAAGGTACTGTCATCCATGGTAAATCTGGTTTATGCTTCAACATATGAGACCAAAAAATTTTAGATATGAAAGAAACCATATTTGGAGATATTGTCAATATATGAAGACAATCACTTACTTCAGGAAACTTAATAAATAAAAGTGAACTAATTCAACATAAGGTAGCAGGAAATACAGTTTTCCAGAAGTAGCAGTGAAGGAATCCTATGGTGCTTTTAAAAGTTCAGTAATGATATACAAAAGTTTGTAGCATGTGTGGAAACTCTATTTTCTGAGAACGAAGTCACATCTAAAATAAAAAATTCTAGCTGATAACATGTTTTTTAGAAAGAAAATGGCTTTGTTGTTGATGCATGTAAAAATGGAAGACATTTCCCATGTGAGATCAGCACTGAGAAGCGTTCAGCTCCCAGATGAGATCAAAACAGAAATATAAGCCTTAAACAAAAAGATTTTATTTTACATTTTCATTTTCCATTGGAACAAATCTTTTCTTATACTCTCAACAAGTCTTGTCTTATATCCTCTGCATAAAGTTCTATAAGGAAATGGTAAAGATTCACTAGAACAATGCGGTAATTTTTCCTATATAGAATTTACTGTGATGATGTTGTCTGGGTCCTGGTCACCTACACCACCATGGCTGAGGAATGAATCACTCTCTAGCTCTCCAGCTCTACATACTACCTGGGAATTCAGACTTAATGTGTTGAGTGTAAGACTGAAGGTCAACAGCTATGACAGTATATAGGCATAAATTATTACTCCATAAATTCACATCTAAGAGAATCTTACTGTATCGAATAAGACTGGGACATGGAAATAAAAAGACCTTTATTGGCACAAATTAGAATGACCACATTTCTTATAAATTAATGGAGAATTCTGACCTTTTAAAACCTTTGTGAGAGCATAGTGAAGCATTTTTTGCTCTAAATTTTGATGACATGACTCTGGATTAACTTCAGAGATACCCTGATGAAGTAGTGCAGTGCCACTAGCACAATGCTAAATCTACATGCTGAGCAGTATCTGAAGAAATAAAAAAAAAAAGAAAAAAAAACCAGGAAACCAGATAAAATATTCTGAGCTGAAAATACTGCTTTCTACATACTAGTTGACATGTTTGGCCTTTCTCTAGACTACTCCTACAAAATGAAAAGTAAAATGAGATCTCATATTGTTATGAAAATTGTATGATTAAAAACCGTTGACTTGTGTAAAGAGATTCAATTCAAGAGTTTAAATTCATTTTAATATTTTTTGTGTCCATATTGATATATATATATAATAGAATAATCTGTTGCATTTTTATAACTGTTTAAGCTTTTTGTGAGTGTTGTGGCATCTTCTTTTTTATTCCACTCCTTCGTATTAATATATCAATGGGACTTGATTGCATTCACTTTCATGTTTTTAACTGTACTGCACAGAAAGCTGTTAGATAATAAAAAAATTTATGTACCAACTTGGTTTTGACAAGTAATATTTACACGCCCTTTCTTTGAAGAAGGAACAGAATATTTGTAACAAAATGCTGATCTTTGGCAACAGATGATGCTTCAGTATTGACTGCATTTGGGCTGAAAATGGCTGAAAAGCGCAAGTGTCTGCTGTCTTAGTCTCCCAGAAAAGGAAGAAACACTACATATAAGAAGGGACACAGGTATATTCAATATTCATCTTTCCTTGGACTTCTGAAGACAATCAAATCCAGCCACTATCTGAAAAAGAAGTCACCCAAGGCTTGAGTCCTGACAAATCTTCTGCTATTAAATAATGTGATGTCCTTAGGCCTGGGTTTATTAGAGCCTTGCTTTAGTTTTCTAATACTCCAACAGCAGCATTATATGTAGACCTTCCAAAAGTGACTAACATTTGAAATTTTACTTTCTCTGGCAATGAATCTTTTGGCCAGTGGGCTAGGATAGCTATAAATGCACAACAGACTGAAGCATGCACCACTAGAAGAATCTTTGCCCCCTGGTAATTTTGAGCCTAGCTAGAGTGGTATTCACCTCTATATCCAGACACACAAGTTTAGGTACATACAATATAAGTTTTAGCAGGCTAGCTGCTTGTTACAGATGCAGATCTTGTCAACCATGGACAACGGGCAACTGCTTACCTCACTGTACCTTAGATGTCTGTATTTGAATAGTTCTCTCTGTTTCATTGACTGTGTTAACTTTCTATTGCTATTGGACTGCAGCAGGAACTTAGACAAAATTAGATCTCATGCAATTGTGTGCACTGCAGACACATAAACATAGGTGATGAAATCTCAATCTCAGCCACCTTGTTTCAGTCAGTATTGGCTACTGCCTACAAAAGAGACATAATTAATTGAATTGTCTCTGAGGCAAGGTAGACTATGGAGCAGAGCAAATATTGAACTACTCTGTTTTAAATATGAAAGTTTTTTCTCTTTTGTGCGAAACAAAATTGTTTCCTGAACACTGAAGTGGTATAGTTTTGTTGACATAAGCAAGAGACTACCATACACAAGAAGAGCTGATAATATATGTTCTATTCTGTAGCAATGCTTAAACCAAGAATTGTCCTCTTGTAATTTCTGCTTTCTAAGATGCCTAAGTTATTTCCTAAACAAGCAATATTGCCCCAAAAAAACTTGTATCAATGAAACTGTGGATATTCTTTAAATATGAGAACACAAATTTATAGTTTAATTCCATAACATTTACTGCAAATTTTCAATTCAGAAAGTTATCTTAGTTGTTCTCTGTGAAACAATGAAGGATCTAAGTAGCTGCCTGACACATTTCTCATGGGACATATTTTGACTGTATTGTCTAAATAGATCAAAATTTTATATCCCTCAGCATTAATGTATGAGGTTTCAACAAGAGACTTTCAGTTAAGTGGTGTCATAGTTTAAAAAGCATAGGTTTCAAAAGTGAGACAGTAGGACAAGAGATTAGGTTCCTCAGACACAGAGCGTGGAATGTCTCTGTTATACTTAATTTTGGACTTTTTGAATTTTTGCTTTGTGATTTTAAACAGCACATGAATCTTTTCAGAGGTCTTGCCTGTATGTGCACAAGGATTTGTGTGTAAATATCTGAACCTGTTCCAATATTATATTATACAATGTTAACAGAAGAATGTTCATCTACCTAGTAGTTGTTTTGGGACATTTAATTATCTGCTGTAACTTGGATTTCCTCTGCAGCTTTGGGCAAGACACTCATCTCCATGCTTTAATGTGCTACGTGTAAAATGGAAATAATACTTCTTTCCTGCAGAGTAATTATGAGGCATCAAAACTGTGAGACTTTCACACTGAGGGATATTTTGACATGTCTGATCTATAGTTACCTGACGCTTCCCAGTGTAGAATACACTTTACAAGGAGGAAAAAAGAAAGTTATAATGCATAAATAGCTTTATATCTCATCTTTAGAGTGGTTAAGTTCATCCTCTCAAAATTCATTTATGACAGATTTTGAATGCGATTTCTCATGTTCAATACCACATTTCAAAAAAAAACCCAAACCAAAATCCGCTCCAAAAAACACCAAAAAACACAGGTTTTTGTCTGAGTTGTCATTAAAGTTAAGAATTTAAGTGCAACAATGCAGACTTTTATGATGAAAAACCTTAATACTTCCAAGCATTGAAAGACTCTCTGAGCAATTGGACTTTTAAAGGGAACACAAGAGGAATGCTCTTAGTAAAGGATTTCACAGCTATTTCTTCAATTCAAACAAAATAATATGAAAATACATTCCAGGTACCGAAATAGTTTACAAGGATAGATTCAAATCTGCAAACACATTTCATATTTAGGACTGCAAGTAGACATACTACAGTAATCTGTATAAATTGCCACTTAGGAATGAGGATAGAAAGATATGTTGTAAGAAAATTAATTCCTGGTAAATATTCCTAAGCTGTTTCTTGTTGCCATACCAACATACAGAGCTATCGTCTTAACTTCTGCACATCAAGACCACACAACCACTTTTTCCTTTCACATCATCTCAAGTTCCTTCTTCTTGCTCCTCATCCTGTCTCTGCCAGTGGCACCCCAGAGTTTTTCTGTAGTTCTGCCTTCCTTCTCTTTATCCTTGCTTCTAGCTCCTTCATTTATTATTTTATTCTTATCCCACCCTACATTTGAGATGAGTTTCTTTTTTGATGCTTCTCCAGCACATTCCTTTGACACAATCAAAAGCTAGTCTGAACTTATACAAAGTTCAGCAGGGAGTAATCCGTGTCAGTAGAGAAGTTTTGCTCAGTTCTTGCATCCCTGAAATGTTCAGTTTCCCTGTAAATCTGGAGCTCCTGTTTAGACAGAGAACTGCTTTGCTGAATTAATTTACCAAGTTCTTAGAAATGTGATTATCCATGTACTCACTTGATACTTAATTTATCTAAGCAATTGAAAATTATATTTTGTAATGAAAATATCAGACTTTGAAACAGACATTATTTGCTATACTTTCTCCTAAGATAAAGCAGTATGCAATATGCATTTCATAACTTTACTTTTAGGCAATTATGCCCTATTTGGCAAATGGAGGAAGCAGTGTCAGCTCACTGAAGACTGAGTACACAGACAATAAGCATGTGTTCTTGAATGGAGCACCCAACATGCATGTAGCACAAAGCAGTCTGAAAACTGCTTCTGTTTTGAAAGACAGAGAAGCCAAACCAACCAGAAGATGCTACTGACAATAAAGATAAAAAGAATATAATGTATGCATGTGTATTTGCCTACAGTTTTTGAATTTCTACTTATATTAACTCAATTTAGTTTTTAATTGTTGATCAAA
>VZTT01030934.1:230197-256421 GCA_013400855.1 Buphagus erythrorhynchus | reverse complement strand
CGTGTCTGTCTCTGGGGTGCATCAGATGCAATGTAGGTGAGTGGAATTGTTTTACTGATAAAAAAGTTTCACACAAGAAGCAGAATGGGCAGATCTTGTTTGTAGGGGCAAGGGAAGGGGTAAATGGTGCTGTGCCAACGTGTTCCTTTTCTCCAGNAGAATGACAATTTCTAAATATAACTGCATAGCTGCACACTGTTTCTTGCAAAGCTGTAACAAACTGCCATCCTAACAATCTCTTATTGTACAATTGCACCTTAAATTGTCACCCACTACAGAACTCCTTGCTGGTCATGGCACTTTTTAAACTTGTCTACTGTAAAACTACAGGAAATAACACANGTGCCATGTGTGGTATCTCACTCCTTTGAAGTTCATACTTCAAGGGGAAGAGCAAAGAGACATCCTGCCAGAGTACTTGGGTGGATTCAGTTCAGCCTTCTTTGTATCTTAACAAGGAAGGAAAAAAGGCAAAGTAAGTGCAGAGGGAAAAGAAATTCTTGCTCAATCCAGGACTGGGTAAAATTGATGCAAAACTTGGTTTGATTAGCGTGTATAGGAGTAATTTATCTACTTTTTCCCTAGTGCTTTTGTCCTAAACTTATTTTACACTGCAAAGTAAGGCAGTTATCAGCTGCTTTTCTGTTATCCTCTGAGGGGAGCATTTTCTGCAGATGCTGAATTGCACTCAGAACAGTGGAGAATGATCGCCATGATTTACAAGGAGGCTTCAGGTGAATACCCTGCTGAGGAAGTGAAGGAGCAGGGGCTGATCAGACAAAGATAACTGCTTCTGCCTGGAAGTTAAACGGCTGCCCTTGAGGAGAGACCACATAGGGGTCGAAGGTTCAATCGCTCCAGGGATGTGGTAATCACTAGATGGGTCATTTACCTAAGGAGTCTGGAGATAGCAATAACTATTCATTATGGCAGAGCTATCAAACTGATGACTCTCTTTTTTCCTTATTTTCTTGGGCTTCCCTTCCCTGAGCATACAGAGAGCAAAACAGGAAAGCCATTATATTAAACAGCTCTTGAATAACGTGTAACAATGAGCTTGGTTATAAGTGGTGTTTATAAATGGTACTGAAGAAGAATAAAATCCAGAGATAACAGTCTACTGCTATTAACACAAATTACTTCCGCTCGTGGGTTTGTAAAGTTCTTAGTCCAAATTAACTGAACTTCCTACTTTGGAGAGAGTAATGTCTGAAGAGATTGACAGTCTTCCCTTTTGAGCACAGGAGTAAAAGGAGAAAGATGGGCATTCGAACTGGTGTCATCTGAAGAAAGGTACAGTCATGCCAAAGAAATCTGAAGTTCAAACTCCCCGAGGCACTGCGTGGCACAAGATTTTAAACATGCTATTCAAAGTGCATGGTTAAAGAGCATAGGTTATAGAGGCCAGACAGCTGAAACCCAGTAAAGGGAGACTGTTCCAGTGTCCATAAAACTGATCTGTTGGCTTAGACATTTAGCTGGGATGCAGAAGACTTGTATTCTATTTCAGGTTTTATAAAGACAGCTCGTGCTCCCTGGAGAGATAGTTATCCAACTTCTTCTGTGGTTCCTATGTGAGAAATTGGTGTAATAATTCTCTTGCTCATGGTCATGTGCTGGTAACCAACAGAAAAGATCACTGTCATGGTGCTTTAACTCCATGCTCCACTAAAAGTTCAGAGGAACAAGGATGAATGTGTTTTTTCTGTGGGCTTTGCTTATGAAATATGTTCTCACTGAAACCCATTAATCGAAGTAGAGGTTGATGCATGGTTATTTGCTTGATCTAATGTTTACTGAAGTCAGCAGAAATCTTTCACTGGGTGTTTAATGTCTTCCCCTCCCTGTCTTGCTGTGCTGCTTTATGGTCAGTGGAGCAGCTGAGGAAAAATGCTTGAGATTAAAAACTCTTAGGATGAGTATTGAGGCAACAAGGATCCAGCAAAAATAATCTGAAGGGTCATATAGTTTATGTTATAGAAGTAACTGTAGCCCTACAGAGACAGTGTTAGTGTAAGGACTGTTGCAGCCTTGATGCTTCAATGGTATACGGGAAATAAGGTTGTTTAACTCAAGGTATAAATCAAATTTAAATGCATTTATTCTAACCTTTATTACACTTATCCCCACAGTCTGACCTGCAGAATAGAGTGCCCAATAAGCTGAACACTGAATAAATCTTTGTATTTTACCAGGTAAAGGAATTGAATTTAGAAGTTGAAACTGCCATTGTTTTGACTTTTAGAACTCCTTGCTTGAGACATAACCTTCATTAGATAACACTGTCTTGAATTTGCTTTCTTTACCCATATTATTGCTATAATAATGACAACCTGGAATACAGGCAAGGAACAGAAGCAGGAGGAGCATGTTGTGCAAGGAGAGGCTGTGTCCAGCCCCAGCCCACCCAGCTCTGCTCCAGGACAAGTGGTCCTGGTCATAGAGAGGAGCTCAGTGACTGAGGGGTCACATTCAAGCTCTGGGGACACCAGTGTCAGCTCCAGACAAACTCAATGCACAAGGATGTGGGCAATGCTGAAAGAAGCCAGGGAGGTAGTTCCTGAAATTGCAGGATTTTGTTTGGACAGGAATGAGGATTTCAGTTTTTACTTCTCTTGGAAAAGTAAAATTTTAGTGCAGTCTTCTTTCTCCTTCACTCCTGTTCTGTGATTCACAAATCCTGACTTATTTTCTCATATGTAAGAGCTACGTGATGAACTCCAGTCATAATTTTGGCATGTCCAGACTCTTTTCACATCAAATGCTTATTTAGGAAATACCTGGAGGACTATTTGTAATTACTATGACACAATCAGTATGTCCATAAAGTTTTTAAAAGGGGATTTACTATTATCAACTTCCTTTATCTTTCTGTTCATAGTTTCCAGAGTGATTTTTATGTCTTTAAGAAAATTAAGTGATGAACCTGGCCTGACAAGCAGCATTTAGACCTAAAGACCAAAATTCCTAAAAGGTCTTCAAGTTCTACAGCTATGGGATTTTTATGAATGAAGTAAGGAGCAGACACAAGAGGTCTTCAGGTAAGACACTTTCCACAGTCTCAGCAGTAAAATTCTGCTATCACTTGATATTTATTCTTCTGTCCCTTGTGCATTATCTTTTTCAGTATGTTTTCTATACCATATACCATATTTTTATGCAGTGATAAAGAGTTCAACAAAATGACAAATTATTTGCATGAGAAATGGGCATAAGGCTATGACTTGTCTGGTTTGTGCAGATAAGGGAATGTATGAAATATCATGTTATCAGTTTAATCCATGTTACTTTGGACATTACCACACTTAGAGTTTATTAACAGTAGGATTTCGGCTCTGTAGGTTTTGTACCAGCTAAGTTGCTTAGCAACCTTAACTCCAAGATAACGATGTCTTGCTGCCTGTGATTAAAGAATGATTTTTTCCTGTATCCTGTTTATGATATATCTAACTTACATGTTTTGTTGTTTTCAAAGTCTTTCCCTCAATTTTCATTTCAAATACAGCAAGGTATGTATAAGTTCCTTGAAGCACTTTATCTTTGAAATTCACCACAGTCACCTATCTGAGTGAATGCAAGTAGCACAATAGTATTATGAGAAAACCCACACTATACAGTAATGCAAAGATCATAAAATGGAGAAGCAGCCTATAGAGCTGCTCCTGATACTGCTGTATAAATCCTTAAAACCTTTTCAGCACAAATGCATTGCTAATAACTGTGAATAATGCTCTAGTTCTGTGGTTTAATTCTCCTCTTAAATAAATAAATAGAAAGCTCTGGGACTTGCCCATATGTGATGCTATGCTTTGGAAACGGTCCAGAAAAGTGAAATAGTGTACTTTAAATGGTAGCAAATGCCTCTTGATAAAGCTGGGAGCTGGATCAATTACTTTAATAGTATTACAGAAGTCCACTGTATCTCAACACTGACAATATTGTGAGCTAGCATCTGAAGGATGGCACACATTAAAATGGATATGGAATGGCATTAATATACTTCAAAATATTCTGTTAATTCCTGAACAGCTTATCACCGTGGTTACTGTGACAGGAAATTAAACAAACAGGAAAAAATTTTAAATTAATCCATCCTGAATAAGATTCCAATGGAATCTAGAGTCTCATTGGGACTCACAATAAAGAGTTGACAGCTCTTTGGCTAATAATATAACCCATGCCTGCTGGAAGAGGAGGAGTTCTGTCCTGAGATTTGGGGTGTCTATCATAAATTACTTCCCATATTGTAGGAAGTGGTGGGTTTGCAATGGAGGCCTAGATAGGAGCTGCTGATGTAAACTGTCTGCTTCCAGCAGACTGGAGTTTAACTGGTGACTCTTCATGGTGTTGAGGTTTGTAACTGAAGTACTGACATTGGCATGGATGCAGTGGGAATATCTGTTATGTGACAGCACCAGAAGTTACAGCAAAGTATTATGAATTTGGGATCTGTCTTGAACTCCCAGGACATGGTACACAGTGGTAACACACTGTTTAAATCCAAGTGAGAAAGGAGCACAGCACAGATGCTTCCTCAAAGCAAGACTCTCCATCCTAAACTCAGGATGCAACAAGTTGCAGCACATCATGTGTGCCAATCCTTTCCTTTTTCTCCAACAGGAATACTTACCTTCCAATCAAACAAAAGGAAAAAAAAAAAAAAAGACAATGCATAATGAGCTTACCCAAAGCTTACAGCACTAGTGGAGTCAAAAACAAAGTACTAGCTGTCAAAATTGGTAAATGTGTTGTCTTTGTGCTTAAGTATTAACTTAGTGCTACCTTCAACTCTCTTCATCTAAGAGGTGTGAACAAGTCCTGTAGTATGGCATTTACCTGCTGCTTTGAAGGGTTTCTAATGTATCAAGTTGTTTGCAGTTTCTAGCTGTTTATTTGAACAATTATCATTACTTGACAATTCAGCAATTCAAATTGAGTATTTGGAGTAAGATTTTAGTTACTGACCTGGACTGGTTTCTATTGCAGTGTTGGGTGTGTGAGTGTTACAGAAGCAGGAGGGGAAGGTATCTGTGATACACAGTGATGTTAATGTCTGTAGTGAAGATTCTGTAGCCCAACAGTTGAAAAATCTGAGCATTTCTACAGTGAATTCCTGCTGGATCAGCCTAGTTTTTCTTGAATATTTTTGTAAAGAATACTTTAAAGAACAGAATTGTTGCTTCAGTGGAAATAGAAGCTGTCCCATGCAAGATATAATTCCCCTACATGAAGCATTTGTTTCAAATGTCTACCTGCCAGGTGGATAAAATCTGAGATTGTGTTTGGTGCTTAGTTTAAAGTGGAAACTCTGTCTGTTCATACTGTTGTTGCTTTAGGTGCCATGGGATCTGAAACAGATGACAAAACTATCCTTTCCAAGGAAATTCATACAACCAAAATGCAAAACCTTGGCAAGAGCAATACCAAGGCATAACAGGAGTTCAGTAACATCAATTAAAATTCTCTCTTGAGTGACAGGTTTATGTCACATTACTTCACCAAACAAACATGCCTATATACAAGTAAATATTTGGCATCTGGAAATCTCCCTTGACTTGAAATTTGGCATCAATTAAAGTACTTTAGCTTATGCTGAACTAGATATTAGTCTGTGCTAAACAATACAGTGAGAAACAATGGGTATACATTGAGGATCTCATCCACTGATAATTATGAATGAACTTAATAGAATCTGGAGTACCTGATTTTGTAGTGACATCCCCAGGGGGAGCTCACAGTGGTAATGCTGGCTGGCTCTGGAAATGAAGGTGCATTAAATGATAGTGAGTTGTAATGGGGAGTGAATCTGGTATGAGTCATCAGAAAAGAGCAGCTGGGAAAAACATTATTTTTAAGGGAAGACCTTTAACCCATGTACTTAGGGCATATGTAGTCACAAAGGAGTTTCACTCAGACTAAAATTCTTCAAAATTACATCTGGTATTCAAGAGACTTAGGCAAATTAGAAAGTCTTCACTGTGAGAAGTTGAAGTATTTTCTATTTTTGAATTATAGTTAATGTTTTTCCACAGGAAGGTATTTTGACCTTGTTAGCACTTAAACATGAACCTATGACATTGAAAGCTAAATATAGTTTTTGATGGTAGTGTAAGAACATCTGAATTAAAGCAGTCAAAACATCTCACATTATGCACTCAGTCAAAATTCAGGTTTAAAACCTTGTGGATTCGTATTTAATATTTAGTTAAACATTGCCAATTATCTTTGGAGCCACAGAATAAAACAGAACTTTAGTTAACTGTCACAAAAAGTGACATGGAACAGCTTATTCCAATGTAAATGAAGCTCTGAACATAAGTAATTCTTTTAAAGAATAAAAAGGAAGTACATTAAAGGCTCAGTATCACTCATTAGTATTAGTTACTTCCAACATTGATCAGGAAATGTGATCCTCTAAAACTATTTCAAAGAGGATGCTGTCATTTGGATAATTACATGTGAGCCCAATTTATGCCAAGATACATGTAGAAGTAAACTAATTCTTACTGCTATTCAAATATTTATAAGCTTTCCAGCTGAATAGTGCTAATTATAGCTTTATACACTTACAAAGAAAATTTAGAATAGTGCTTTTAGCTTGGCTTTTATAAAATCTTTATTTCTTTTCCTGAAGATGTCATACAGCAGCACAGTGGCAGTGGCATTGTGTGCAGGTCTGAAGAGTAAACCAGGAGCTATTCTTTCCACGGCATTCAGATTTCCTATGGCTGTTTTGCTGGCATTGATAGACTCTAATTCAGAATTGAGGGGTTCAAATTGAATTTGAATGTTTCCTAAGGCCTTTAAGAGTATTTACAGAGCAATGGCCTGAACACCAATAGCTACTATTCCACTGTCTGCCAGCTAACTACAACACATTTTTTGGCAACAAAGATCTTTCAAATTCTGTTTCTCCTCCCACGCTCCCAGAGTAGTAGTTTCAACTTAATGTGACTATTACTTGGTAACATTAATATTAACATGAGGTTAGAGTTAATAACATTAAGGCATAAAAAAGATGACCTGGAAGTTAACTTGCAGGAAAAAAAAGTCTAGTTCAGGCTTACAGAAAGCTTCTGGTAAGAGAGAGAGGGCTTCTAAAGCCCTTTGCATTTATTGAAGGCAGGGCTGGGTTTACACCCAAAGCCACAGAAAGCTAAAGGAAGCCACCAGAGGGCCAGTAAAATACTGTCAGGTCACTGATAGCCCAGATCAGTTTCTTCACCCAGATCAACACTTGTGCCAGTGCAAAGGGAGGATGGCATGAGGTAAGAATAAGGAACCAATGATTATTTCTTTTGGTGCCCATGCATTCCCAACTTAAACTTCATGTGAAAAGACAAGAGAGTTGTCTTTGGTGTAAAGGAAATTCTGTTTGAAGATTAGGTGGAAGAGAAAGAAATGACATTTTCCTCCATTCTACCTAATGTACCAGTAATCCTCTGGTTGGAAGTGTATTATTCTGAAGCCTGATTTCTGGGTACAAAGTATGTGCTTTTGGAAAACTTGTTTCTACCAGAGCCATAGAGATTTCCTCTGAGTAAAAGAGGGACAGAGCATGTAACGTATGTGTGCATCTGTGCATGCTACACAACTGCTCTGCACCTTGGTAGTCAGTTGGACTCTTCTGGGGTATAGATGGGGTGATACTTCCATCAAAAAGGAAAATACACACCCTGAAATTGGTGGTTCCAAATGTTTGTCACTGGCTAAAATAAAATATCTCCTTGTAGTTATTATTTGATAAGTAGAGTGCTGCAACAAGTGCTCTCTCTGTAGTAGTCTTGTGCTTCAGGCAGCAGTTCTTCATTGGAAGGTGCCTTAGGTGCTAAAATCTCTCTTATATTGTTAGTGAGCATGCTGGATGCTTATTTTTCTGTAATAAAGATGGGTGAGGGAATGCCATCACAAGGTATTTCTTGAATTCTTGAGTAGACCTTTGTGCTGTGAATGGCTGCTAGAAAAGTACAAATTGCTGCTCCCTCACAAAGAACACACTTCCTTCTCAATCAACCTTCCCTCATCCTCAACCTCTAAATGAGGATTTCACATTTTTGTGTGTGTTTTTAAGGATTGCAAGTGTCTTGGTTTGAAAGACAGGTATTTGCTGAAAGAGACAGGGGCCTCTTTTTGGAAAGGCAAGTATAAACCCCCTTCCCTTCACTTTACTATGATTTTGAAATTAAATGGCTCTCAGGTGAAGATACGGGGGTAGGAATAACAGTTCTTTACTGATATATATATATATGTGTAACAAGAGAAACAAAACACAACAATAACTGCGAGATCAACAGCAACAGAGCAGAAAACTCAGTAAACAGTTCTGGTTGTGGACACCTTTCCTTTGTGATGTGATTACCCCTCTGATGCTGCCTGCCAGCTCTCGGTGATCCCATGTGGCTGGAGGGGCACTGCGGGGAATGGCGTCTGTGTCCCAGATGGGAAAGGGCAGAGGGGAGAAGCTGCTCACAGGTCCCAGGGCAGGGTCAGTCCTGATGCTCCAAAAGGATATGCTGAAGTCGGTAGGGGAGGCAGGAGAGTGTCTGAGCAGGGAGGCTGCAGGATCCCACAGCCAGGGAAGGCAGCTCCCACGTCAGGGTGGCAGAGCGGAGTTTGTAGCGACCGTCCTGCTCCGAGCCAGACGAGCGAGAGAGAGGCAGAGCGCGGCCCCCCACCCCAACTCTTCTTTTCCGGTGTTCCCCCTCTCCTCCCCTCTTTGAGAGTAACTGTTACCTTAGCTATCTGAGCTTCTGGGTGTAGCCCCAAATACTTAGCATAACAATGGGAAAAATTCCACAGAAAAAAAAGGGAAAAATTCAACCCCCAACAACAAGTTAACATTATCTTGCGTATTTCTTCCTTTGGTTTCGTTATGTTAAAACCTACAACTGCTTGGAGGAGAAGGTTATATGTAAGATTGGTACCTATGAAATCTGTTAAGTCTTAATGTGTTTTATTCAGGTATGGCTGTGCTAATTTTTATCTAAGCTGAATTCTAAATGGATGTCACTGTTTTTCAAAACCTTCATTTCAATGCATAGCTTTTTTTTACATATATAATACCTAATTTTTATAGAGTTATTTAACTTGTAATAGTCACACATTGATATGAGACAAATTAATGAAAACATTTATCATTTGGGTAATCACATTAATATAACTGCATAAAGTAACATAATCTTCCTTCAATAATACTGTAAAATGATACATCTTATTATCACATTTACTGTGAAGTTTATACTGTGTTTGACATTTCCCAGTGGTCACACAGTTCAGACCACAGATTGTGTGGCCCCAGGCACTGACCAGTGTCCACCAGATCATGTATATTTGGGTAGCAAAAAGTCTTGTCAAGAGTGGTCTGGATCTCTTCCTTTTTACATTTTATTTTCTTCTTCATTTTGATCTTCTCCTCCACCTTTTCTGTTTCCTGTTCTCTCTAATTATTTGTTTCTTCCCGCATTGCTTAGGGAGAACACCTCAGCCTGTCCTGAAGTGGAGACTCAAAGGAAGAGCGAACGAATGGGAATGTTCCTGAAAAACTACGGAGGGTTTAAGTACGCACAATACTTTCTAGCCTCCATCTGCAGAGAAGCTCAGAGACTTCTTGATCTAGACACAGTGCTTGAGTATTTTATAACTCTCAGTTTTATTTTCTGTGAAGTTTGTTCAGTGTCCCTTAGAGCTCCTGCAAGTTTTTGGCACCCACCGCACCTTTTGGCATGTAGTTCCTCAGATCTCCTCTCTGCTACATGAAGAAAACTTTCATTTGTTGCAGTGTAGCTCCTAATAGCTTAATTTGATCCCCCACAGGTTTTGTTTTGGAAGAGGCAATGAAAAAAAAGGTCTCTATCCAACTTCTCCATACAACTCATGATTTTGTAGATCTTTGTCATACCCCTTTTTAGTCATCCCTTTTTCAGATTAGAGAAAAATATGTCTTGGACAAGTTCAAGAAATAAAACAGAACCATTTTTAAGGCCTTCAGGAAACACTACTGCTTAGGTACTACACCCTTTGTTGTGTAGAACAATGGGCACCATTCTGCTTTGCTCCATGATTAATAGATGTTGGAGCTCTCTAATTTCATGCTTGTTATGCCTTTATCATCACTAGCAAGGGATTTACTTGCAAGGTAGCAATCCTTATCATGATGAGGTTTGCTGTGGTCTGCCAGGTTGTTTTGCAGGCAAAAAGAACCACCCAAATAAATTACAGCACCAAGCATAGCTAACAGGTGTTTTCTTTTTCCCTATCTATTATCTTACTGAAACAGCTTTAGTAGTAAACAATTAACAGAAACAATTCTCAATGTCTTTTTAAAAAGGACTGCCAATCACAATGAAAGTTAGGTAATCCCATCTCCAATCAGACAACCTCAATAATAATCAAAAGAATTCTACTATCAATGTGCTACTTGGAAAAATCCAGCAGTCAAATTAAATAAGAAATTATTATTTTTAAGTACTTGAGTATAGATTAGATAACATTAAGGGAAAAATACCATGACTCCAGCTTCTTTTGTAGTAAAGAAAATTTGCTTTCTTTACTTAATTTTATCACAGAATTACAGAGAGGATGAGATTGGGTGGGATCTCTAGAGGTGACCTGGTCCAGTGCCCGTGATCAGGCGTGGTCTCCAGAGAGGTTGTGGAGGCTTCATCCTTGGAGATATTCAAAACCTGATGGGACAGGGTCCTGGGCAACCTGTTGTAGTGATCACCTTCACATAAATAAGTATTTTCTTATATCTAGCTGGAGTTTGCTGCATTTTTAGATGCTTCTTGTCCTGTCTAGATACCAGTGAGAGTGGCAGTTTTCTTTACTGAAGGTCACATTGGAGTGAAGAAGGCATCAGGTACTTTGCTCTTTTCTGTATCCTCTGTCATCTGTTCCCTGTCCTGCTCAGAAGTAGTCTCACAATTTCCCTAGACTTCCTCTTGCTGCTGATCTACTTGTAGAAACCCATCTTTTTGCACCTCACATTTTTCAATAATGCATCTGCAGATGAGTTTCAGTTTAAATGTAACAGATGAGTTTAGATAGATTTAGCTAATTCCAAAACTTCTTGCAAATCAATCTGATTGAGTTTTACAGATGCTACTTGTTACTTGTTTTCCTGAGGGAAAAAAAAGTCTTTATTACTCAGTTTGCTGGAGCTTATGTAAAACAGGTATCTTACTAGAATTAGCTTGTATACAATATATACTTTGCTAATTATATTTAAATGATTTCTGAGTAAAGATAAAAATATATTTGGTCTAGCATTCTAAAAGCTCTAGGTTAGAAAATTTCTTTGCCTCACAAATCCCTCAGACATCTACTACAGCACTGAAAATCACTATTGACCACGATATAGATCTAAAGACTGTGTATTTCACAGTTAAAATACATCAAACATTTCAGAAATCTTCATGATTTTCCTCTGTGACTACTTCTTCATTGTGATGGACTCACTGCACACTTCCCCACTGAGTCATTTTCTTGGATCATCAAACAATCTGTAATCTGCATTTTACAGAATAGTTTTCAAAAAATAATAACCTACTCCCAAGTGCAAATCAAGTGAACAATGATGAATTGGGCCCACATTCAATTAAAAGTTTAGGCAAATGCTCAAACATTTTACCCCATGGAAACACTCCTGAATGTGAATTGAAAATTAACCCTGTATGGGATTAAAATGCTGAACTGGGATGGCAGGTCATGTGAGCTCCCAGAAATCAAATGTGACACTTGCATTTATTGACTCATTCATTGTCCTCTTTTATGGCAATATTAAGGAAGATTAGATTGGGGATGTATTGAGCTTGCATGGACTGGTTTTGCTAGTGGAGGGCTACAGGGGTGGCTTCTGCAAGGAGCTGCCAGAAGCTTCTGCCATGTCTGGCAGAGCCAGTCCCTGGTGGCTCCAAAGATGGAATGCTGCTGGCCAAGGCTGGGCCAACTAGAAATGGTGGTAATGCTTATGTGATAACACACTTTAGAAGAAGGGGAAAAAAATTATTGCACAGTTGTAATTGTCAGAGAAGAGTGGGGTGAGAATATGTGGGAGGAACACCTCTGCAAACACCAAGGTCAGTGGAGAAGAAGGAGCAGGAGGTGCTCCAGGCACCCAGGCTGGGATTCCTTGCAGCCCGTGGTGTAGACCATGGTGAGGCAGCTGTGCCCTGCAGCCCACAGAGATCCATGGGGATGCAGAGATCCACCTGCAGCCTGTGGAGGAGCTGTGGATGCCTGAGAGGAGGCTGTGGCCCTGTGGAGGCCCATGGAGAGAGGAGCCCATGCTGGAGCAGCCTGTCCTGGAGGGATGCACCCCGTGCAAGAGTGACCCACACTGCAGTGGTTTGGAGAGGACTGCTGCCTGTGGGAAGGACTCACATTGCAGCACTTTGCAGGGAGCTGCTGCTCAGGAGATGGACTCACACTGGAGAAGTTCATGGGGAGCTGTCTCCCGTGGGAGGGACCCCACAGTGTGGCAGGGGAACATCTGGAGTGGACATGGTGTAACACGTAAAAGTAGAAGAAAGTGAAATTTTTTTTTAAAGATAACGCTTTAAATTTTTGAGACACATCTGCCTTAGAAAAGCTTTGTAATTCCATTGTCTCACATTACCAGCACGCTTTACACAGGGCAGGCAGTATGTGGGGAAAGCAGATACTTAAAGCCAAGGCTGTTAACTTGCAGTGAGGTGATGTCTTCCATTCTTAATCTTTGAAATTCATTCAGTGTGTCCTGGATGTGAGAAGAAAAGAAATGATGCACCATTTCTTTCAAAGCAATCTTTATTTTTGTGTATTTCTAGATATCATTCATATTAGCAATAACTGACATAAAATGTCACTCAGTTCTCTACTTTTATTCTTAATATATAGGATTTAAACAGTCTTGTTATGCTGCTGAGCTGTATTTGCAACATTTGTTAAGACTGACATCCCATACATAAAACATTTAAAATTCAGCTTATCTGCTTTTGAGATGGCACAAATATGTTCACATATTATGTGAGCTGAAGCAGTCTGGGCTGTTAGATTGAAGAAAAGCAGGTTATAATTGCTTGCTGGAAACAGCGTGATCATTGAGAAAATATACTCTGTGTGTATTGACTTTTAAAAAGCAGGATTAATGGCCCATTCACTGTTTAGAAGACGCTTCAATAAGTCTTTAAAGATTCTGCTTTATTAGCACTAGGAATTTAGTAGTAACAGAGATCAGAACTCCAGTGATATACATGAAATCTCATATTTAATGATATTTAATATTTATCAGATTTTGCAGAAAACAAAAAGTAAAATAAGATATAGTTGTGTAGTAAACATCTTCCATTTGTTACTATTCATAATTTTACACCTGTGCTTTTCTACTTTATTTTATTTTTTCTTAAACTGTTCTCATTCAAGGAGGCTGCTCTTTTCCCAGGCACGATGCATTTCCTTACATGGGCACCATAGAGATTTCACCAAGTCAACATGTTTCTAGAACTTACAAACCTGGAACCAAAACACTTGTCTCAATAAGTAAATAAATCTGAAGACCCTTTCCAAGTATAGTATCTGACAGAATAACTGAGATAAAAGTTCAGGGAAAATAAAAGTTCACTGAAATTCTCAAAAAACTATTGTTTCATTTAGTGTGCCATGGGCATCACAATCACTTGAACATTTTTTTTTCCGGAGTGTTTGCCTGATTGTGTTTCCCATTAGCCTGACCTAATTTACCCACATCTGAAAGGCCATGACAGGTTTCATTCCCTGTAAGTCAGCACAGCCTCCACAGATGGCCTGGGGATATGCACAGATCCAGGGAATGTAGCTATAGCCTTGTTTTATTATTGCTGGAATTTGACCTATAAGAAGGAACCTTGCTTCCATTTTTATCCTGCCAAAGCTGTTTCTTAAGCCAAGGAACTCAAATTCGAATTTTTCCTAAGAAAACAAACAAACTCCAACAAAACACATATACAATTTCCCACCCCTCTCCACCCACCAAAATACTGTCCATGGCTACTGATATAAATCTTGTTAATGCCCCTCAGCTAATGCCCCTCACTGTTACTTCCTGTTTGGAGCAATCCTTGATCTACTTTTTCTTCCTGATGAAAATTGTCATAATCAACTTTTCTATAAGGGGAGAGTCTCATAAATCTTTGAAGAAATAAAATTTTAGCATTCCCATTAATATTTCTTCAGATTCTGAAGCACAGTGTCTGGTGTTCAGGTAGTTCTCATTTTGGTTTTCTCTTTCAGGGTGTTACTTTTTCAACTGAAACTTGACATCACTTCTGAAATGGCATTTGTGACCACAGATGGTATTCCATCATCATTGAAGGTAATGGGCACTTTTTCCTGCAGCTTCTGCCCTTTTTGGGACTAAAAACCTTTTCAGGCTTCTCTCTAATCCTGCTCAGATGCAGGAATATACCAGGAGAATCCAACAAGACTGACATCAGACCAGTTTTGATGGTTTTATACACTTTGCTTATATGAAACTAGCACGTAAAAAAATTCAAACATTTCAAACCTGTAACTGTCATTGCTGAATCATTGCAGTATTTCATTTGGATAGCATGATGTGGAACTGCCTAAAGAGAATGATGGCCAATTAAGGATCCAAAACCAGGCAGAGGCAGACCTTGCATGAGGCTGGATAATACAAACAAAAAAGTCTGCTGGCAGAGTTATATCAGTAAATGAGTACTTTGGCAAGGATTGGTTCATCAAGAAAAGCTGTGCTAACAAAAGCACTTTATTATCAGACTTGTTGTGTCTATGCTAGAAGGACAGTGGAAAACTAATAAAAATTAAATTCACTGGTGTTTCTAATTTAGAACTATTTTTAGACTGGGTTAAAATTGATATTTCACTAAATAACTACTGCTAGGATTTCTGTTTTCTGGTTTTTCATTTCCCTCTATCCATGATTTGCACTGTAATGACCCTCTTAAACTAGGTTTTAAATCATCTCTATCAAACTAAGATCAAATTATCTCGTCCTGATATTGTAATATTAATATTCTTTGGTTTTTGTCAGCTAGGCAGCCTTGTTCAAAAATGCACATCATTTATATTCAGTAAGTCTTTATTTGCATGAAGAAGTTCAAGTGCAGCAGCTATTCTGTTTTCCCTGGAATATTTTTCATGTTTGAAACATGTAACCATTCTAGATCACCTTTTCCATAGCTTGTGTAAGTCTATCAAAATCAAATTTGCTCTAGGCAATAAACCAGACTAAAGCTGAAATACTGGCTGTGACCCTTTGGAAAGATGTAAAGAATTTATCAGTAAAAGTGTTATGCCCCTTTGGCAGCATCTCAATTAATTATCCTTGTGCCACTGTAGGTCTGGCAGGTATATTGCCACCGAATGGCCAGGGTGAACTAAAATACATTCTGTTATTCCATCTTTCACACAAAAGCTATTTTAAAGCTAAGCAGATGCTGTTATTATAAAAATGGGAAAAAAACAGAAATAGAAACCACAGGAAAATTGTAGCTGATCTTTATACAGTTTAAGGTGAATATTACCTGCTGCATCTGGATATATGGCTTAGTGTTGGGGGACTAATAGAGAGTTGTTCTGTCAGCTCCACTTGAACTAACCTCATTACTTTTGGATTCTTCCCTGAGGCTATTTCTACCCCATTTTGTACAACTAGAGCAACATGATGAGCCTGAAGTTTTGCAGACTTGAGTCTATAACATGAAATACTAATTTATTTTATTTATTTTTTTTAAGGAGTAGTTGATTTCCCTTGTACAGGAAACTTGTTAAATTGTCCAATTAGATTGCCAGAAGGGAGGAGGAGGAGTCATATTCTAGGTGGATTTTTGTGGATTTGCATCTGTTATGATTAAATAATATTTTTTGGCAACATTTCATATTGCTTAATTTTTAGGGTGATGTTAAATAGGGGAAAGTATCAGCAAAAAAGATGAGTGTCAAAACCAGAAATCATCATGAAAACTGTTCTGCTGCCTTACAGAGGCAGTCTATAATAATAACATTTTTAAAAACTGGAATATATATTCCATACACAGAAAGCTGTTAATATTTCACAAACCACAGAAGTGCTTCATGATGAACATAGCATTTTTCTTATTGTTTACAGTGCTATTTACCAAGCCAAAAAAGTTAACCTCATTTTCAAATGCAACTAAAGCAAGGCCCAAAGAACTAAATTATTTAATAAATACACTGGTTTCAGATGGATTGTTATTAATAAACCTGTTTACTACCCCACATGCAAAGCATCAGCACAAAATAAATTCAGTCTAAAATATATGCAAGTCTCCAGCAGAAAAAAATTAACAATAAAAAGCTTTTGGAGAGCAGCCTATCATTCTCTTGTTCACAGACAAGACTGTCTCTGGTATAGCTTATTTCCAATAAAAACATTCAAATGCAACTGGTTTTAGGCATAAAATAAGATTTTATTTCAAAAATTTACTGCTAAAATAATTGCATCTGGAAGCAAATATTTGGTAAGCATTTCTTACATACAAGTCATCTCTAGTTTAGCACTTGAAATTGAACTCATTTAATAAGTGCCCTCTTCACAAATCACATCTATGAGGTATTGATTGGATACTAAAAATGAGCAGAACCAAAACTAATGACCACTTCACAAAAGGTGATTGTATTCAAATGTTGTGGGGCAACTCTGGTTGAATGTGGTGAATTTCCATTTCCTCCTGATTCTTAGTTTAAGAACCTGGACTGATTCATCAGTCTTGGAGGGACTTTTCAGGTTCCTGCTTTATCAGCAGCAAGATACAAGACATCGATAGTATACGCTGCTATATATAACAGCAGCTTAATGCTATTTCATTTTTCCAATAATAACAATATAGTTCACCACAGTAATGACAGCACATTGTAAGACTTTATTGAAAATTGCAATTTTTAGCTATCACTTGAGAGAACACTTACTGTAAAAAACAGTCCTTAAGACTCAGGACTTAAAAAATGAGCTCTCATTAGCTCTACCCATTTGTGTGCTCAAATGTATTTCACTGCCCAGTTCTGTAGTGAACAGCTACCAGAGAGAGGGACAGATAATGAGAGATGCTTGTGGCTCAGCTAATTACTAGCAAGTCCATCTGTAGTAAGGGAGAGAGAACAGTTTCTGTGAGGGGACAGAAATTAATTTCTGGGTCCTGGGGACAAATGCCAGGCAATGTATCCCACTGATGGTCCAGCTCCCCTGGAGCAGAGTCCCCTGCTGGACTTTGCTGCTGTGTGAAGTGCAGACCTGAGATCTCCAGCAACTTCTACCTTCAAATATCTGTGGATGCAATTTGAGTGCCAGTAAAAAATACTGGCACTTCAAACAATTTTTCAAATTAATTAAGAGAAGTAATGTGCAACACAGTTTGTCACTGTGTTGGAGGGACTAAACCTTCTTCCTGATAAATTATACAATTATGCTTTGAAATGCATTTACTTGTTTTGAAACATTATTTCTCTGTGGTTTTAAAAAAAATGTTTTCTGCTTCTGAAAATAAGCAACTTATAACAAGGTTCATTTTGTTATAAAACTGTTTTGTTTCTATCCAAACACAACGTATCTGAGACACATAAGAGATTAAATTCTAATGAGAACACCACAGACTGCTTCTCGAAAGGGGTTTCAGGAAGGGATTGCTAAAAGAAGAAGAGTAAATTAATTTTCCAGCTTATAACAAAAGGCAGCATAGTAGAACTGAGCTGTAGCCACCTACATGAATAACCATAAACTAAGTAGCTGGAAACAGTTTGATATGCTGGTGTTTTAGCCAGCTAGCTATCCCTTAGACTGCTATGCATGAGCAGGCAGAAAGTCTTCATTTTCCCTGGAATAGATTATTTGGAGAATTTGCTATATATCAGCCTTAACTGTACTACTTCTTGTACATAAGTGGATTTACAACAAGAGGATATCAGGACCTTTGTCAAGCTTGTAGGTAACCATGGAAGAGGATACACAATGCAAACTCCTGTGTGTAACTGTGCAGTCAGGAAATGACCTGGAAGCAAGAGAGCATCGCAGAGCCATGGGGATAAGGCTGCTGGATCACTCTCCGAGGAGAGTGGGCACTGAGCAGCACCAGAGTCCTGCCCAGCTCCCAGCAGGAGGGAACAGAGTGTTTTATACTCCCTGCCCTCGCTGACACAGTTAGCACCTGGGTTTGGATTCAGTGTTGCAAAGAACATTCTGTATCCGCAGGAAATAATTCACTCATGGTCAAAATAAATGGAGGGTTTCACGGGAAGTTTGATAGGAACAGAACAGAGCTCATAATACAATTCTTGACCAACTTGAGGGGGAATAAAAATAAACCTGCCTCCTACAGGTCAAAAAATACTTGTGGGCTAATAAAAAGATTTGGGCACATTAGGAAAAGCTATTACCATACTAATAATAAAAACTACTGTAACAAGGCAAAAAATAGTTAATGGTGATGAGGACTATATATATATCAAAAAATAGAAGTCAGAATTAAAACATCTTATAAGAATTGTGATGTAAATATCCTACTTTTCTTGTATATCACATAGTATGTCACTGATACAATAACCACTATTTACAAAGCAATAAATTCCAATTATGGGGAGGACATTTAAATTAACATAATTCAGGACCAGTATTATTATATGTAATATAAAATTATTTTAAATCTTATCTCCTTTAAAACATGTACTCCCAAATTTTGAATGAACTTTTGCCAAGTGATAAAACATAATTACACTGAATACAATACACACAAACAAAAAAATGATACCCAGGTGTTTACAGGTAAAACAGTTATTTTTACAACATTTCTGTTCTCCCTTCACACCAAACAAATAATTTAGAACAATTTAATTGAGAGGAAAGAAGTGGATATGGTGTATATTGCATCAAGATGGAAAAAAAAGGAAAATGTAGATATGCTTGTGCAGTACTTGAAGCATTGCAAGAAA
This sequence comes from Buphagus erythrorhynchus, assembly GCA_013400855.1. Classification (NCBI taxonomy): domain Eukaryota; kingdom Metazoa; phylum Chordata; class Aves; order Passeriformes; family Sturnidae; genus Buphagus; species Buphagus erythrorhynchus. The sequence continues at coordinate 237,479 of VZTT01030934.1, read as the reverse complement.
AGGAGCAGGAGCATGTGTTGTATTTACAGGGGATAAAAATACACTGTGCTAGCAATAGAAAGATGAGCAATAAAAAACACAAAATGTTAGGCGAAGCAAACAAAATGCAAGAGAAGACAAAAGAGTAAAGTAAAATTAGAAAGAAAAATTACCTGGAAAGTAAGCATGCCATTGCTTCAGCAGACACCCTCCACCCCAGCTCTTCCTTTTGTGTTGGACTCCATAAAGAGACAGTTCTTTGCCTAGAAGCCATGCTATCCAGCAGAGGTCTGAGGCTACAGCAGGATCAATGTAGTGCAAGAAAGGTACAGAGTGTGGGGATACACTCACTCACCCTATGTATTGTGGTACAGCGTACAATTGAATTGAAATTGAAATTGAAAGCTGGATTCTAGATGAAAATGTAAAAAGGGTGGTGGTAAACTTCAGCAAATCCAGGCAAGGCTGGGACAGGTTGAATCCACTATTCCAGGAGGTGCTCAGCACCTCACCTGTCAAATCTCTGAGCACCCTGCTGCAACCTTGCTTTGGACTAAGACCTTCTGTGGGCCTTTCAGCCACAGTGCATCCATGATTCCTTCATTTTGTACATGCTGGGGTGCTGTTTGTATCACACACAGAATCTCACTAATGTTCACTAGCACCTGTACTTCCATAATCAAAATGTGCCTTGGTGTTTGCTTCCAGTCTGTGCACCAAAAGGTGTGTAGGAATGGATGGATTTAACAACAAAATCAGAAATGATGAGAATAGCAAGCCATTAATAGATAGCATCATTTGGAGGGAATAAAGCTAAACCAAACAAAATAACCAAGCAAAGGAGAGAGATGGGAAAGCAGACTTGAAAAATTAATTGTTACTTCTTGTTTTATATGAAATAAACATATATTTGTAGTGGTATAATTCCACGGATTTTCATGATGCATGTTATCTGTTGAAACAAAAATAGTAAGAGGTATAACATCTATATTCAAAATAGCCTCACTTTTAATCAACTGTTTTGTACCAGCTTTACATTGTATGCAATTTTACAATTTTGAGTTATTTTTCCAATTCTTACATCATTTATCTATTCTATCTGCTCATTCTTCCAACTCTCAACCACCTCTTAGCTTTTTTTTTTCCCTGTCTGCAGACAAAGTTGTTATAAAAGACAAAACAGATAAAATAGCAGAAAAGTGACAGTGGATGTCCCCTCTGGTGAGATCTAGATTTCCTCAGTGGGGAATGTATGACATTCTTTCATTTCTGACACTTGAAAGCTTTCTTTAATGATGTATTTCAGGCTAATTTAACAATCAGCACATCAGATGTCTTTTAAAGGTACTCCCATCTTTTATTGGTTTTAGCAACCAATTACTTCCCAGCCCAACCAGCCCCAGTTGAGCTCTATAGTGGCACAGCATGCTGGAATAAATCACTTGCCTCCTGCCCTTTGCAGTCTTAAAATAAAAATCCAAGCATAGGTGTAGATGTGTGCAGTGATGAGGGAAGAGCCAAAACAAGAAAATGCATGTTTGCCTCTTCTTATGGTCACCTGGCTTGGATATTTCTAATGCCAGGATGTTGTGTTTCTGGAAAGAAGATAAGCTATTGTTTAAGGAATTTTATAATCAGGGAATATTTTTACTACTACTGCAGACTAACATTATGCTTTCCCCTGCTAGATGTGATCCTATTTAATAATGTTCTGACCTTGCAGAGACACTTGATGATAAGAAGGTTGTACACAGCCTGCTGAGGTTGAGTTCCCAGCAGTCAGAGTACATCAGTGGTGCTGGTGAAGTCAATGGAATTGCTTTTATGTACTTTATGTTTGAGCACATGGTTAAACCCTGCTTTTTTTTTTTTTTTTTTTTTTCTTTTATCTCTGGTTACTCTCTATTGAGGTCACATTGACTTTCATTCTGTTTGTGCTTTCAGTCTCTATTTTTTACTGAGGACATTGTAGGCTGAACAGGAATTCTGCTTTTTCAAGCAGCATACAGAAGAGTAATTTCCTATTTAAATTTTCTTCTCTATCAAGTACTTTGTGGAATACATCTCAGTTCATTCATTCATTTGGACACAGAATGACTGAGATTTAAAGTCACTTCTGTTTCCAGCAGCCACTGGCAGAGGTCTCAAAGGTTTGTGCAAGCATCACCATGAACACCTGCAAACACCTGAACTGTGGCAAACTCCCAGTCTGGCATTCCACTCCACTCTGCATTGAGTCATCTCTGAGTTGGGACACTTCTTTTCTTCATGTTTTTCTCTCTGAGCCAGGAATAGTTCCAGGAGCAGAAGACAGTTGCAGTCTGGATCAACTGCTGACTTTTTCAGCTTGTATTTTTATCTCTTCCATATGATACTGATCCTGGAGAGGAGCCTAAGTTGAACATTCCTGCCTTTTTTCCCTGGGTCTTCTGCTGCACATAAAAAATCAGGTCTGTGGAGTTATTGTGGAAACTCTGAAAAGCTCTTTCTCTTTTGCCTTTCTCCCTTGCCTCCTTGGCCTATGGATGTAGTGAACAGCAGCACTCACTGCAGAACTCAGGTACAACACGGTAACCACATGCAGCAATTATAACATGCATCAGTCCCACATGGTGTACATAATCACACCTGGTATTTTGGAACTGTAACTAAGGCTAGGGAAAATGCTCCATTCATTTAAATCACTAGACTGAACTGTGTTAAAACACCACTATTTTGGAACAATGTTTTCCGTAATAGTTGATTTAAAATAGGTCTGACTTCAAAGGATCTACAATATTTTCTCCTAAAAGTTTGTAATGCTGCTACAAATCAAGAATGAGACAAGTGTATATCAAAATATTAAAAAATTAGTCTTGTCATAAGTATCAATAATGTGTTTATATTATTTTATTTGAATAATTATCTCAAATTATTTATGTGTTTAATATATTATTTATTAACCATTAAAATGATGATATCTAGATATAACTACAACCTTAGTGGTTAAACTGAAGCACTGTGCACTTGATTACTTATGAAACAATAGAATCATGCAATCACATCAACAGATGTATCAAAAGTACAGAAACATTTGTCTTCTCTTTCTTTGAACAGCTTAGCTATCACATGATTTGATGGACCAAAATATAGTTCCCTGACAAAGTGGATGAAAATCATAAAGCTGTGAGTAACAGGAGTATATTGCCTTTCATCTTCATCTCCACTCACCCACCTGGACAAATGGGGCTTGTAGTTACTTGTTTCCTCTTTAGCACATTTGCCCAAGGCAACAAACCAAAGAAATTACAGGTAACAGTTTATCAAATGCTTGCAGGCAGTTAACTCCCACTCTTCTGTCACTCAGCATCATTTTATTAAGGGAACCTTGACCCAGGTGTGCCATGAGCTTGGAAGTTCAGTAGGTGGGATGCAGCTGTCACATGAAAGATGGATGATGTGCATTTTATGTTTTCAATGCATGTTAGTGTATCTCAGAGTGGATGTGCTAATAAAAGGTGACATCTCACCAGCGATATTGCAGGAGCCTTGGGAAAAGGACTCAGAACAGTTGCAGCATGTGATAGGAATGGACAGGAGGAGAGACTTCATGGTTAATGTACAGGGGCTGTGACTTTGCATTCGAATTTCCAGCAGTGGGAACGTGCATGGCACAGGGTTTATCAAAATCAGCAGGACCGTGTATAATGCACAGCTTGCTACAAGGTTTGAGAAGAAGAATGATGGCTGAAATAAATTTTTATTAAATATAAATAATTTATAAACACATTTTAGATTATTATATTGCTCTGTTATTGGTGTAATAAATCAGTTTTGTTTAATAGGTACAGATATTATACATTTAAAATGGTACTTTCACATACATGATGAACGAATTTTTTCTTAATGTGTGAAACTGTCCTCAATGTTCTGTTGCTTTCTTATTTAATGAGGTAGAAATTGAGGAAATAATCTGAATATAGATCTGCATTTTAAATTTTTATCAATAAAATTGGTATCTAAATTATGAAAATTTGAATTATTTAAGATACCTTAATTTCATATTTACCTTTTTCACTGTAATCAAGGAAAAAATTAATACATAGTGTAAAAACCAAATAAAGAACTGGTTTCCACTGGAAACAATGAAAAGAGCTGCTTATTGCCATTTTCATACAAATTGTCCTCTTGGTAAACTTTGCCTTTTCTCACAAAACTGCCCAGTTTTGCTACCCACGGTTCAATGCCCACAAACACAGGCCCTGCCCCTGCACCACACTGTGGTTGTGAAGGTGGCACCAGTTTGCCCTTCCCTCTTTGACACAGAACTTTTCAAATGTTTTTAAGACCATCAAGACTTGGAACAGCCAACTTCCATTCCCATCCTCTCTCTTCCTCCAGCAGCCGATATTTTGATTCTTTCTTTAAAATCTGCATCTCCTGGTGTGCCATGGCTCCCACACCACAGCTGACCCCCAGTGCTCATCCAGGGGCCCCAAGGTGTCTCCTGCAGGGCCCTGGATCAGCTCAGCTTTGCAGGATCTGCTGTGCCACTGCCTTCATTTTGGCCAGCATGGTTGATGGCAGTGGAAATGCTGCACATAGGGGCCTTAATGCTGGTTTGGTTGGATGACCCAGCAGTTTGGATCGAGGCTCTAGCTCTCCTTTGGTACATTTATTCACTTCTATAGCATAGTATTCACTCTCATATTAATTTACATTTCCTATTATATCTCTAATGGGAACTCTCTAACCAGTCATTACTTTATCCATATGTTAAATGTTCATTTTGCAGCTATTAGTATTCTGCCTAGGCTCTATATCTCTTAAATACTAATTTTGGACATTGCCCAGTTTTCCTGTCTTCCTCAGCAGAAATGTCACAATTCTGAACCTAGTTCACTAGCCCTTGGATGGACTAAACACACACAGATCATTAGACCAACACCAATTTTCTGTTGATGCCATTTTCATGCTCATTTTTTCAACAGAACGATTTTAACTCCTTCTGACCATTGCTTTAGCCCTCTATGTATATAGCTTGATACAGTGTTTTCAGAAAATAATCTCTCAATTTGCAGCATGATGTTTTCATCCAAATACTGAACTGTTCCTTTTTAGGTGAATTTTCCCACCATGTATCATAATGCTGATTGTTTCTCTGCCTTCTGGCCTCCAGAATCAACAAGTGTAAGAAGACAGGTCATGGTCATATCAGTCAGTGGCACAATTTCTTCTTCAGTGGGATCAATTGTATCACCAGCACTCGAACAAAAAAAAGGTAAAATGCAGTAGGAATTTTCTCACTGGAATTGTAACATTTAGGCACTTTTATTTTTAAGCTGAAGACCAGTTTTATCTCTGTCTTTTACCTTGTCTTTCATTTTGGTGCTGGTGTAAACATCAGGCTTAATTTTTTTTCCCTTTTATATATGTACCTACTTGCTTTAGATATTTTCCAAAATTATGGCTATTGTAGCTGCTTTTACAAATGAAACTGCAGAATGCATGCAGATGGCGTCTACAGGAAGAGAGCTAGGTTTTCTCTTTCTCCCCTTTTGGTCCAATAAACATTGATTTATAAAATGTGGAACAGATCCCACAGGACACTAGAATATTCAGTAGCTTGGTAAATATTCAATGATCTAGGATATGCGTTCAAATATTTGCTCCACATAATGGATGTAAAAAGAAAAGAAAAATTTACCTGTTGGTTTCTCTCTCATTTTTGTTACCACAATGAGAAAATTGTGCTTGGGCTACCAAGGCACATCACCTGGCAAAGTGAAGAAATCAGGTAAAGATAACAACAACCCTTCAGGAGTGGTCTAATATGAATGTTCAAATATGCTTTGTAAAGAGGACTCAGTCTGATTTATTAAAAGGTAAACTGGGTTCTTCCCTGCATCACTGAGTGGGATAAGATGAACGATTTTACTGTAAGGAACTGTACCAAGATTAATGGTTAGAGCAGAGATGCTAATGTTTGTGTTTAGCAAAAACTATGAGAAAAGAAGTGAAATGTTGCTACTGAAATGTTGCTAAGTTGTACCTCACCTTTCTTTGGTACCCATGAAGCACAAGAGCCTATCACAAGAGAAAAGCCAGTCCTTGACCAGGAGCTGCACACAAGGCATTCTCTGTATGGTTTAGCTGGAATTCCATTTTCCATATGAACAGATGCAGACGCTGTGTTTGACTTTGCAATCAGACATCTCTGTACCCCTGTGAATTGTTCTGTCTTGGTGAAGGTGTGTCAGATGATAAGCACAGGGAGGCTGTGACATGTCTTTTGTCACATCAGCCCCTCATCACTCCTGCTCTAAGTCAAGCACCTGCTGTGCTCCAGGGGTAAATCCATTCACCTGCATGGGGAATGGCTTTCCCTCCATAGGGGCACGAGTGAAGCTAAGAGCATCTGTACGGCTGCAGGGAAGCTTTTGTATTTATTTATTTAGTCCATGGAAGTTGGTATGAAGGAGGAAATTACTCTTGGCACAGAGAAGGCTGAGTGGCACAGGAGCCAAGGGGCATCCCTTGGCCTTTGGAGCCAGGTGGACCTTGGCCTCTGCCGCAGCCAGCCGTGATTTTCACAACAGGCAGGAGAAAGGACTGGGGGCGTGGTGTAGGGATCCCAGGAGTGACAGGATCTCAGAATCAATTCGGTTGGAAAAGAACTCCGAGATCATCCAGTTCAACCTTTGAGTGAACACCAGACTGTCAACTACAATATGGCACCGAGTGACATGTCCAGTCTTTTCCTCCAGGGGTGATAACTCCACCACCTCTCTGGGAAGCCCACTCCGATGTCTATTCACCCTTCCTGCAAAGGAATTCCTCCTAATTAATGTCCAACCTGAACCTCCCTGGCCCAGCTAAAGATGATGTCCTCTTGTCCTGACGCTGGTTACATGGGACCACATGGCTGCAGCCTCCTTTCAGGGAGCTCTGGAGAGTGACAAGGCCACCTCTGAGCTTCCTTTTCTCCACGCTGAACACGCCCAGCTCCCTCAGCCTCTCCCGCAGGACTTGTGCTCCAGACCCTCCGCCAGCTCTGCTGCCCTTCTCCGGACACACCAGCGGAGCCCCGCTCCCGGAAAGCTCAGCGCAGCATCTGCAGCTCCAGCAGCTGTTTTTAACCCGGCCGGGGCAGTTTCCCCGTGTCCCTCACGGTGCCATGGAGGAGCGAGCAGGCCAGCCCGGCCAGGCTCGGGCCCGGGCCCCGGCGCTGTCGCTCGGCAACAGCCCCGCCGCCCCGGGCACAGCCCGGTACCGCCGCAACCCGGAAGCAGAGGGGCGGAGGAGGCGGGCGGGGGGCGGTGGC
>VZTT01030934.1:217681-229967 GCA_013400855.1 Buphagus erythrorhynchus | reverse complement strand
TGCCGGAGCCAACGGGCGGCGGGGAGCGGGGCGGGCGCTGCGGGGGTGTCGGGGTAGAGCGAGGCGTGACCCGGCTGACGGGCACCGTGCGGCGGGCGCGGAGCCGGAGCCGGCGGGATCAGCGGTACCAGCGGCGGCGGCGGCAGCGGCGCGGGGCGTCGGTATCGCTCGGCTCTGGCTCTGGCGCGGCGTCTCCTCCACCCCCTCGTGAGCCTGGGGAACCTGCAGCTCAAAGCCGCCGCCAGCCACACCACCATGTACCCCGGCAACAAGCGGAAAAAGCTGTGGCGGGAGGAGAAAGGTATTACTGCCCTTCCCGGCGGCCGGGCCCGCTTCTCCCGCCTTTAAGCCCGCGTTGAGGCGGGAGGGAAGGAGCCAGGGAAGGGGGGGTGGTCCCGGTGCCCTCAGAGCCGCCGCCTCCCCGCGGGGTGTCCGGCAGCGCTTCCCGTCGGCCGCGGCTGAGGGGACGGGGTGGGCACAGGGGAGCTCTGGGCTCTCCGCGTTTGTCCTGGGCTCTCCTGGCTGGAGTAGCCTCCATGGCAGCCCGGGCGTGCGGGAATTGGGGATGTTCCCCTCCCAGCTCGGTGTATCCGTGAGGAGCGCAGGGAGGGCGGTAAACAACCCCAGTGCTGAGGGCTGCCCGCCCCCGAGTCACCTTGTGGGAGTGTTTCGGGCCGAAAAGTTGGGCACATGCTCTCAGAACGTGCTGCTTCTCCTTCCAACGCGATTGTTTTCTGAGGGGAAACATGGTTTATTGGGATCCTTGGTGTAATCAGTTCAGGTTCTAGCGTGGTTCAGCCGGGGTGAAATGTTTGGGGTATGGGAGTCTCAGAGCACCCCATACGTCCCATCTTTTGAACTACTGATGTATTTTTATGTATATTTTAAGGAGCCCCCACCTGTGTGTTCTTAGTTTATAACACCCATAAGCCAAACTCCAGAGCATGAAAACTGTGGGCCAGACATTTGGTGCAGACGTTGTTTTTTTGGTACTTTATATTGGCCTCGTGGAGAGCAATGTAAAAATTAGGAAAAAAATTCACAGAGTGGAAGTGCAACATTTATATCGGTGAGGAGGAAAGCTTAATGTAGTAATAGACGAGGAGAGGAAGAAAAGCAGATCAGAGGATCGTATTTTAAGTTCTTTTTTTTTTCTTCCATCACCCTTGTGACTCTTAAGTATGTTTCAAGCTAAGAAGGCAACAGACCAGTTCAATGAACAGGATTCACATGCATGTTTCTAAGGAAAAATTGTTAAAACACAAATGAACTTATTTTTCTGTAGGTTAGTTGCTCCTGTCAAACTCCTCTCAATTGAAGTGAATCTTCTTTCAAACTGTCTTACAGTCCATGTTTCTGTAGCAAAGGTGAGGCAACAAATTTCTACCTGGCAGAAGTTTCTGTTTTCAATGAAGAAGGTACAGTTAAATTGTCTCAAGCATTATTTATGTGTGATCGATTTTAACTGACTTTTCCCTTAATGCTGTATGTTTTATCTTCAAAAAAATGCAAGGGGCAGATGGGGAAAAAGTTACTGGTAGGCTCTAGTGAATGTTCTTATTACTCCCACTTACCTTTGAGCTCTGTTACTGTCTGTGTGAATTCATAGCCTGGCAGGTGAACTCAAACCATTGGTAGGAAGGGCAGAGTGGAGGGTCTGGGAAGTGGAGCTGCTGACCCACTTGTGTGTCTGTCTGCTGTGTGGATGGTGGTCTCCATCAGCATGGTGGTGTTCCTGAATGCAAATCATTGCTGCTGAGGTTTTTCCATCCAGGAAGCATTTCTGAGTGCAAGCTGGCCACAACTCCCTGTCTTTTTGCCCAGTGAGAACAAGGAGCATTTGCCAGTCTTCTGGTCCAGTAACTTTTCCAGCACCATGCTGATGGTGTTGGCCCTGAGTACTTTGAGTGAGGAGGGCAGAAAAAGCTTCTCTCTTTATTGCTGGCATTGCCCTTCAGTTTTTAGCCTTGTGGGACAGTTCTTATCAAGTACCTCGTTTACTAAAGAGGAAAACTACAGAAGCCCAACTTCTTTGCTTCTTACCCAGTCAGTACTTTGGAAATCAAATCTTGTCAGGGTCTGCCTTCACCTTTCATGGGCACCCCTGAACCCCTGCAAAGCTGGCTCTGTTCTTCCCACCAAGCTGAGTGCAGTTGCTCTCAGCCTTTTGTATTCTGAAGCACTTCTTAAAAGGAAAAAAAAGCACTGATTGCTAAATATTGAGTTCAAACCCACTGACAGTACACTTGCTTTTCTTAATTACATTCTTGGTAATTAAGGGTTAGTTCATATCCTCCCAGGGGAGATCTTCCTTGAGGACAGCTGAAACGGAGCAGGAGCAGAGGTGATTTTTAGAGCCTTAGACACAGGACTGGGCTGCCTGCAAACTTCTCAAGTTTCTGCCACAGGCAGAAAACTGTACTTGCAGTGAAGGCTGTTGGGAGCATCCTCTGGGAGGTTTGTGTATAATTAAGACTCAGTATAAGTTCTTGCTGCTGACTCACAAGAGCAGACTTTTGTAAAACTTCTCCTGTAGAGAAGAACTTGTGTTTTGAAGGCATGGGACTGGCTCTGTCGCCTCTTCAGCAAAAGGCAGCTCTGCTTGTCAGTCCCTCAAAACTGACACACTCTCTCAGGCCTGCCTACCTGTAGGAATTCTGGTGTGCACATCAGATACTTGGAGTTTCCTGTGCCTGGAGCTCGGGTGACAGAGGTGGGTATGCAGCTGTGACCCTCGTTGGTCAGTTCTGCTTGGCAAGTATAAATATCCCACTGAGATACCAGGCTGAATAAGGGGAGAGAAATGTTTTTGTCAGCTGAAGAAACTTGTAATATTGTCAAAAAATACCAAAATAAACTTATTTCATTAAGGGAGGCTGTGCTCAAAACTTGCCATATTACACTGCGCTAACTGCACCCTACATAATAAGGAAACTTTATTTTGAAAAAACACAAATGAAAGAACCCCAAACCAGACCCCAGTGATTTTCTTTCTTGGTTTTTTAAGGTTTGATCTGAGAAGTAGTTTCTGTGTTCATCTTCTGCTGCTTCTTCAACTTGAGATGAAAATATTTGTCTTCTGTCTGCCTGGTCCTTTATGTAAAATGCAAATAACATAGGTTTAGCCTTTCCCTACACCCCTAAAAATTCTTCAGTCATTGAAGAGCATTTAATACTGATAAACATGTCAAGAAAAGCTGTTAATGTGGTTAAAATAGCAGAGTGCTACTGGTAAAAACAGACCCAGAAAGGTGAGTAGAATATGGATGTTGTGATGTTCCCTACTGTTGTTTTTCTTTTCCCCTCTTCTTTTGGGAGGGAAAAAGCTCTTCATCTTGTGCTCAGCTAATACTAAGCATTGATGAGGTAGGGAAGTAAGAGGATGTGACTGCAAAAATCAGCTGAAGTGCTGGGGTTGCTTGCAGTTTTGGGTCATTGGGATGGCTTTTTTTTTTTTTTTTTTTACTGTAAAAGTCCATTTATAGCAGGGTCTGAAGAAGAGTGAAGTTGGCAGTAGCTGTCGTTCTTGTGCGATGTTTGAGGCTTTACTTTTCACTAAACATCTGAAAAAAGAGGTGGTGATGTTCTCAGGAGAAAACAAAAATTACTGTCTAGATGTGTTTTAGTGTGGTAACCAGGTGTGTCCTATTAATGTTCAAATGCAAATCTCTAAAGCTAAACTTGCCTTTTTTACACCTAGCAACTGACAGAACGTTTGCTGTAGCTCTGATCTCTTTTGTTATGTAGTAGCATTTTGTTAATTTCCCACCATGCTCCCTGCCTTCATTTGAATTTTTGTTTTTTTAGTTCTGCTTTTCGAATGCAAAACTTACAGAACAGACTTTCATACCTGAAAATTCCCTATAAAACAACAATTCCCTACTAAAGTTGCTGTTCTCTGATACAGGAATTAAAGTGGCATTGGTCACTGTGTGGCTCATATGCAACAATATGTGAAAGCTTGCAAAACTTATCTTATTTCTCTTTCCTCTAAACAGAGCGTTTGCTGAAGATGACCTTGGAAGAAAGACGCAAAGAGTACTTGGGGGATTATGTTGCTTTGAAAACTATTCCAACATGGATGGAAGACTTGAAAAGTAAGAGTGAGAGTGATGGTAAGTGAAGTGGGGGAGTCTTAAAATATAGACCACTCTGTTTTCTCAGTTTCAAGTTACTTCTAGGAAGGCCAAGACTTAGACCCCATGTTGTTAGCAATAGTGATAGCCTAAAATTGGGATGGGGGCGAAAAAACCCCAGCAAAATTTGTTAAAGCTTCTGTAGTGTCTGAGAACTCTGTTGGTATCCCCAGATGGAATCACTAACCCTTAAGTGTGTGGAATAGATGTTCTCTATGTGAGTCTTACTTGCCAGATAATCCAGCAGTGAGCCATGCTGAAACTTACTGAGCATAATGATATGGGGAATCTGGGCAAAACAGTGTTGCAGGTGACCCAAAAGCAGAGGGGAAGTGTGCAAGTTGTGTTGTTTTCTAAGAATCCAGAAACTGAAGAAGATGGGGCCTCCCTTATTTTTGTTACTGCCTGCTTTCTTGGGCTGAGGAGCATCAGGCTGGCCTGGATTAACTCCCATTTCCTCAGTGTGTGCAGCCTTATCATGGTTGTGATTACCAGTGGAATTGTCTAAATACTTACAGTGAGAACTGACCAAAAATATGAATCCTATTTGCTTACAGACTTCCCTACTCTGCAAGTAATTCTGTAACAGTGCCTTGTTTTGTCTAGTTCCCTTTCATCCACACAAGGGTGTGGAGGAATAGGGATAGCTTCTGAGCTGGTTTCCTCCTCCTCTTTTTTTTTTGCTGTGTCTTGCTATCCTATTTGGCTGAAGCCTGTGTTTTTTGAAGGAGTATCTTAACTATGAGAACCTAAAGTGCTTCCTGCCTCTGCAGATACAGGACTAATTTTCTGACTCTCTTGTTATCATGAAGGCAAATACTGGCTGGATGAAGAGGTGTGTAGAGTAACTTTGTGGCTGCAGGTGAACATGGTCTTTATGGTGATAGCCCAGGTGAAATGAGACCTGGAGCTAATCAGCTGTTTTTAAACTGGAAGGCTGTAGCACTTATTTTAGCACAATCTGAAGGAGCTCACAGATTTTCAGATGTCCTTGTCAAAAGCAGCTATTGCTATTGTCGACTCCTAAAAGCATCTGGAATAACTTTCGAAGTGAAAATATGTCAAGAGACTGCTGAGCTCTTCAGCCCTGCTGAGTAGCTGTATTACATCAGTACCCATAGATCTCTCTTCCATTTGAGTAGGTCATTTATATCTTGCAACATCAGAAAGCCTGTCCATCTAGAAAACAAAGGCTGCTTAAAAATAAAAAAGATTACCTGACTTCTTGCAAGTTGATTTTGGAGGCCTGTGGTATGTGGGAATATATAGTATGTCGTGTGGTTTAACTGGGAGACTCTCTATCCCTCCTTGCCCAAACTATGTTTTTATTCCAGCTGCTCTCAGATTCTCTACAAAGCACTGAAATTCACAGATGTTGCATTACTTGGGCTGCTCAAAGTGACAAGGTGTGGATTTACGTTGTGATTGCTGTTACACTTCACAGAAGCAAAATGTCATTGTCTAATATGTGGGTATTGAATCATGGCAGTGGTGAATTTATTTCCTTGTAGCTGCTCTTGCATTCTTTCTGTTAGTACCTAGTACACTGCAAAAAATGCTGGAAGGCAAAAGTTGTGCCGGAACACGTCTCTGCTACTTGAAGGTTTTGTTACACTGTACATTCAGGAGAACATATCCACAGTCACTCTTTTTCTTTGATTTATTTGTTGTAAGCCAGCCATGTGTAATAGTGAACTTCTGGAAGGTTGGGCTGCTGAAATGCTTCCACATTCCAACTGATTAGGACAATTAAAAGAAATATGTGTATTAATGTGACTGTTACTGTATCTGTTTCAAACTATTTCTATTAAATGTTGATCCTGCTCTGAAGGTATGAAGTGTGTCTAAAAGCTGTTTGTTTGAGTTGAATTACAGAAAAACTAGAATTTAAATCTCATCTATTGCTGATGAGAACTTTTGCCCTGTTTGATGGGACATACAGAGGGCAACAGGTACAGCCTGAATGAGATTCTGGAGAGAACAAGTGAATCCCCAGGTGTGATGGAATCAGTGATGGTCTGACAGTGCCATGCTCAAGTTCTGATATTTTCTTCAGGTGAAAGGTGGCTGCTTGCACTGACAAACAGAAGAGGTCTGAAGGGAAGTGGTGGTGAAAAGAAAATCTGTGTATTTGTCAAGCCAAAACAACAACTGATGGGGAATTTGGAAAAAATTCTTTACAATTCACTCGCAATACCATATACAGTAAAAAAGTGACAGATTGATTAGTAAAGCATAGAGTGGCTGTTCAGGAAGAGTGATGAGGAGAAATCAAGAAAGCAACCAAGAACAAATCAAGTGAAGCAGGCACAATCAATCAGCTGCTGGAGTTGGAAGCTGTAGGAGGAGGGCAGAGCATGTGAGTTGGCAGCCATCCCCATAGACACTCAGTACTCTGCTGGAGATTACAAGTGTTCAGTACTGCACAAATTTTTGTACTGGCTATCAGGAAAAACTGCATGTACAACGTAAAACCTTCAGAGTGCCCATTTTTAAGTGTTTTGAGTGACTTGCTGGAGGGTGTTGGGAGGTTCCAGTTAGGCATACATTTTTGTTATGTGGATGTCTAATGGAAGATCATTGGAAAGTCTGTAATGCAGAATTATGCAAACTGAAATGACCTAAGAGGTTCATATTGGGAAGGAACCAATCTCACTGCCAGGGTACTTCATGGGTACTCTGAAATTGGAAGAACATACCTTAGTTTGTGGAAGAACGTTTTTTTTTCTACCCCTCCTCCTCTCTTTGATAGAAGTTGTGTTCAGAACTAAATTCTGAAGAAAACCAGCAAAGCTTGGTGTTTTGATGAGGATGGAAGTCTGTAACAGAGCAACATAACAGAGGGATGTGCATCTATATAAAGGCTCCTGAGGAGTCAAGTTACTGAATTCTGAATGGTAGCTGACAAGGGCTTTGTCTCTTTGTAGCAGCAAAGCTATTAAAAAGCATGTGAAAGTTGAAAGAGACAGTGGCTTTTAAAATGCTCTGCTGTGACTAAAAAAAAAATACCTACATTTTTTTCAGGTCTCGTCATGTGGACACAACTAGCCATAAGAAATTAGGTTGGTGTATGTTTTGGCATGGAGTTTGGTCAATGTTTGTGTCATTGTCTTGGTTTTGGGAAGAGGGTGGCACGATGTGGAATGCAAAGACTAAGCTTGGTGCCTACTTTTCTGAGCTAAGGGAAGCAGTCTGATGTGGGTATGTTCGTTTCCAGAAGGGCTGTACTGTCAACACCCCTGATTTTTGGTGTGCTGCTTGCCAGGCTGCACAAGTGGATCTCAGAGGTCAGGTGTTGCAGCAGTGGAAGGAAAAGGGACAGTTAGTGACAATAGCCCTCTTTAATGTCAAGAGGGCGTGGTAGAAAGACAAAACTTTTGTTCTTGAAGTGGTCCTGTAAGTATAAGCTTTCTCTGGTTTAACTGTATTAAGGGAATGAGGAATTGCCCACTTTGGAGACAAAAAATGAGCTTGCCATAGAGGGCTGGATAATGTGAATATTCTGTAACACATCATTCTCCCCACTTGTTATCCTTCAGATGCACCAAAAGCACATACATCTCATCTGTTTTCTCATGTGCTTTGAAATAGAGTGTCTTCCTGACAACATGTGAAGAATGAACTTGTTTTATGAAGCTCTGGAATTTATATCCCTTTGTTTCAATGCTATTTATTACATACCACTTTGTTAGGCACTCATCTTGTACAGCAACAGGAGCTAATGTTGCTCAGTGAATAAAATGCCTCCGTGTAGACTAACAACTAGAGTGTATTTTGAAGTTAAATACATATATTAGCTTTTTGTTGGGTACACACTAATTCCCAAAGATAGCTTTATTCTGCAGTGGTGAATTTGAGAGATGACTTCTGAAAACTTTTCTGGAAAGCTTTTTTAAAAATTAGGGTCTTGGCATTTGTTGTCACTGAGTTTTGTGTGTCACTGGTAGAAAAACATTTGTTGTATTAATTGGATAATTCAGAAGATGGAATAAGTGATATTGTTTAACTCCAGGCAGCTGATAGTCCTCCTGACTCTCACAGCCCCTGGAATTCATTGGTGTGACAATGATGCCAAGAAAACAGCAAACTCAGGTGGTGGTTTAAAGATCCTTGCTACTGGTAAGAGCTACTTTTCATAGGATAAAGTTAAAATGGAAGGAGGTCTGCAGTCCTTTCAAACAAGTCTTGAAATATGTTTAGTTGTCTTGGCAGTCTCTGAATCTTTTTAATATGCTATTTTTTAAAGAAAATGATATGGCTCAAACTATTCAAATTAATCTATTTTAACAGTGAGGGTTTTATGTATAATAATAAGGTTTAGGTTTAATAAAAGCATGGTTGTACTATGAATGTGTAGCCTTCTAAATAATCACAGTGGATTGACACAAGACTACAGAGACGGATCATGTAGATGAGCCACTTCAGATGCTTCATGGTGGAAAGAAAATGTGTGGTAACACTGAGCTCTGACCAGCATTTCAGCCAGACAGGGAAGAAATGGCATATCTCCAAACCACTCAATGTTATCAGCGATTTATACAGAAAAATAAATTATGTTCAGCTAGAACATTGAGATTGTTAGACAAGTTTGACAATCACAAGTTCGGTCAGTAAGAGCTGTATGAAACCCGTGTGCTTCAAGACCATCCCCTCACCAAAAATCCAACTCCATCAGCTTTCATTGTGTTTTTTTTCTTACAATTACTGTCTTTATAACAGATTTTTAGCTGAGTGACTGGGATGAAAGAAAATTGAGACAGCTTTGTGTAATTTTTGCTATCTCTCAAAAAAAAAAATGCTTTTGCTACTTGAAACTCTTGGTTTGATGAAGTTCAGAGTGCAGCAGTTTTTCTGCTGAGTACACACAGAAAACAGCAATAACTTGTGTGCCACCATTCAGGGTCTCCTTTGTTACCTGTGGCCCTGACTGTGAATTGCAGCTTCTCTTAAACTCGTGTTGTATTTGGTTCTGTCCTTTCTTTTCATGTGTTGGCATACGACTGTTACTCATGCTAAATATCTTATCACCAGGTCTCTTCAAGATTGGTGTGTTTAAGGTGAGAAAACTGTCTCCTAGATGCACATGGAGAGCACTGCCTATTAATTGCTGTGTAAAATAGCTGGGTGAGCACCGTGAAGAAACTAACAACTGTGGTTTCTGTGAAATGTGTGAGGGTCGTGGTAATTGATTATTTTGAGTGCTTGTGAAATTAGCATGCTTTTTGTGGATGTGGCTGAAAATCTGCTCGCTCATTTCTGCTCTCTCTCCATGTTATATGCATATTAAGGAAGCAGCAAAGGAATTAGAGGGGTAAGAAGAGAAAACCATGTTTGCAGCTTCTTAGTCTGTGCTGAAGGTGTCCAGGCATCTGTGTGCCCATGGCATAATGTGGAGTAACTTTAAGGCTGAGTTGGTATTTGGCTACAGCAGATATCCAAGGCTGCCAGGGCAGGAGGGTGTAACCAGATCCCTGTGTGCTCTTCTTTGCTCAGGCTCTTGGCTGCCCTTTCAGGATGTGTCCTGAACAGACACAAAGCTGCAGAGTGGTGCAAATCTGACAATGTGATCTCGTGACCCCACACACCCTTCTGGCTTTCCCAGTACATACCTTGGCTATTGATTTCTGAAGGTAAACTTGCACAGTACAGAGATGGGAATAACTCTCTGTCATGGTTTAACATAGTTTGGTTTTTAGTTAGGGGGAAAAAAACATCAATGAGCTACGAAATTCCCTGTAAGGACCATGGCAGCTTCCTTCGGACCTGACAGAACCAATCAGCTGGCTAGTTTTAAATATTGACACCCTGTTAAACCACTTAAGAGAGCTGAATATGCCCCTGTGAAATCACATTTAAAGATGAACAAGCCCCAGGAAAAGTTCTCTGGCTCCTGGCCTCTGAACAGGTAACTGGATGCTGGCCAGGCCAGGCCCTGCTCTGCTGGGCAGCACAGCTTGGCTGAGATTCTGCTGCTGCCAACTTGCAAACACGGCTGGCAGGCCAGGCTGGGATCAGCTTGGCTTCAGGAGGAGCTGAGCTGGGCCCTGCTCTGACCATGAGCTGCCGAGCCATCCTGCTGGCAACCACAGAAAATCATGTGGCTAAGAACAGAGCAGCCCTGCAGCCCTGTGCAGGAATTCCAGGCTGGAATTGATCGTGGCAGGGGCTGGAAAACAGCCACACAGCCAGAGCTGCTTCCACCCGGCAGAGATCACATGGCCATCCACAGACCTGGGTGAGGTATTAACTCAGTGCACAGATGAAACTTGATGACATCAATCCTCTGTTGAGTGAGAGAAAAAGGAAAGGCTGAAGACATGTAAAAAAACCAACATGGAGACACTGAGGTCAGTGAAGAAGGAGTCAAATCCCAGATGGAAGGGGAGTGAGGAGATGCCTTAGTCTTGGGCTGAAATTCTCTTGTAAGGCTATGGTGGAGATAAAATTGATACATCAGACTTTTTTATTTGCCCTGTAACTCATGGAATGCTTTGAGGGGATATAGCGTTGTAGCCATAGCCATGAGCAGAGGCAGCAGTGTTGGAGCAAGCAGATGTTGAAGTAGCTGTGATCTAGTGAGAAACTTGAACAGAGAGAGATGACAAACCTTGCCCCAGGAATAAAAGAAGAAAACCTCTGTTCCCAGAGATAATAGAACTTTTTGTTCCTATACTAGAACAGCTCATCCTTAAAATTGCACCCCAATAATCTGGAATGACCCATGGTGGTAGTTGTGGGAAGATTACCAAACTCTGGGAGGGGCTTCACGATTGCAGATTTCCAATTGGCTGTTATTCATGAAAATTAAAACCACAAGAGAGCTGTTTCTTGTGGTAAAAAGTCTCCATGGCATGGCAGGAGAGACTCTTAATTTCCTCTAAGTGAACTGAAGAAAGGTTATTTTAAAAGTGGGAAACTGACTGAAAATACCAAATTTGTCTCTTTACGTTGTCAGTAGGAAAAAGAAAAGAGTTGGAGGGAGGAGAAGTGGTCTGAAAACTTATTCTGATTTTTTACTATTTATTTTCTTTTAGTTCTGTTAATAAAGTTTTCTTTATACTGTTTAAAGTTTTGAGCCTGCTTTGCTCTCCTCCTAACCCTTATCTTATAGCAGAAAATGAGTAATAATTCTAGTGGGTGCACTGACGTGTGGCCAGCCCTAGACCCACTACATTAATTGGTGCATTGGCTGGGAAATTCGGATTGGCGAACCAAAACCACTACACTCTTCAGGTGCAAGTTTACTTGAGCATAAACTGAGCAATAATCTCTGTGTGTGTGTTTTCAATTGTTTCTGGAGCTGAATCATCTCTAGTTACTGATATCCCTGATGTATGTAGGTAAATTAGTGTGTTTAATGTAGGGGGTGGAGGGAAACTACAGTAAACAGAAAGACTGAAGATATATTCAGTTGACCATGTAATTTTCTGGTGAGCTTCACATGAATAACCTTTGGATGGATTAGCTTCCAAGGAGGTGACGCTTCTTTTACAGCTTGCATTGAAATGTTTTTGGGAAAAACAAAAAAGAAGTTTCTTGCTTTCACCAAGTATGAGAGATTATGAAAAAGTTCAGGTCTGTTTATATAGATTAAGAACACAAAATCCAGTGTAGCTAATCCTCTCTGTAAGAAAGTAAATCACTTGTCTTTGATGTAATTAAGATGATGACTTCTCTTTAAGCTGCTACTCTGTGACTTTTTTAACAAGGTAACTTCCACACAGCATTAAGCTTATACAGGTCCTGGATAGAATTATTATTTTGTGGTTCTTCTGCATGCAGCTGAGAAAGCTCTCTTATCTACAGTGGCAGACAGCTCCTTGTGGGGCAAAAGTTAACCATAGGAAAGGATGCTGCTCTCAACAATAAATTGATAAATTGGTGTCCTTACTGAGGCTCTGCAAGCTCTTGATGGGTTTTAGAGAGGGATAGTAGGTGGAGATGCAAAGGGAAGTTAGGCACATCTTTGCCAGAAAGAATAGTTTTAATATTTAATTACTGGTGACATGAATCTTGACCAGATGAATAACTTTCAAACTTCTGTCCTGTGCAATATGAGAAACAATTTTTTTTTTTTTTTTTTTTTTTTTTTTTTTTTTTTTTGTTTTTTTTGGGGTTGGCTCTACGAGTGACTTTGTGGTGTCTGTGTA